>JAPMOQ010032104.1:7639479-7656966 GCA_026543055.1 Argiope trifasciata | reverse complement strand
ATCCCTATATATATATATATATAGGGATGAAATTCGATGCGTGATTCCAATTCAAAATGTGCAGATTTCTATCATAAAGTGAACTTAATCCATCTCCAGCTAGCTTATTTTATCAACCTTGTTTATCCGAGTAAAACTGAACACGATAATTGAAAAATTTAAGTAACTAAATAGATAAAATTTGGTACATAGCTTTATAATGCGGATCTGTTCTAAATGAAACATTTTGAACAAAGTCTATATTCCGGAAGATCGTATGTTAGTCTGTTTGTTCAGGGGCATGTGAATACGATAATTGAAAAAAAATGCTACACAGATAAAATTTTCCATGCTGTTCATGGATAAAAATTACTGCCCTACCCATAAGATATGTTTGATGCCTATCTCTCTATCCATATCTATTGTCCCAGTGGCTTGCTGGTAATGTCTCGACCTCGGAGTCGTAGGGCTCAGGTTCAAGTCCTGATTTCGCTGAATCATCGTGTAAGCGGGTCTGATACATGTTGCAATCATCGGGACCAAGTGTTCTTCTACCGGTGTAAGTGATTAAAAATGCCCGTAGTATTGCTTTAAATGGGGACTTTAAAATAACTAAACCTTGCGATATTTGCGTGATATGTTTAAGATATATATAATTTTCTAAGAGAGTCAAAAGAAGGCAGTATACTGTCTAAATATACCAAAAAGTTACTCAGTTATACCAAAAACCTCAGATCCCACTTAAGGCTAAGAAAATGTCTACTTTAAGCAAATATTGATTTAGCCATAAAATATTTATAATAATTCTGTATTTCATGAAATTTTATGTATCAAATTTATGAGCAATAAATGAAAATTTTAGCTTGTAGGTTTATATAATAATTCTTTTCTTTGTCACATGACCATAGTGGTTAAGAGGTTAAAGAGATATCAAATTATTTATGTAGATGCAGAAAACAAGATATTACTTTGTGTGACATAGCATCTGTTTTCTAACGTAGGAATTTAGTTTCTTTGTGTAATAATAATTTCCGTCGGTCCTGAAATTCCTAACTCTCTTAACAATAATCAATAAGAAATATTTCATCTTCTTAATATATTTTTAAAATGCGGCGGTGCATAGAATAAAATCCTTACATTAAAAAAATTCTATTTTACCTTTTTATAAAAAAACATTCGATTTCATTTACTCTCGAATCTCATGATAATCATCCTTCGAATCTTTTTTCCTATTTCATGACATAAAAAGAAACTTCCTTACGTGCTACTTAACTTATTGAATAGGTTATAAATTCACATTTACGCCGAGAAAGGAATGACAGGTTATGGTTTATGCAGTTAATGAATTTCGAAATGATAATATCTTATATTTTGTGGATTATGCTTGTAATAAAAAGCAATATATTTTTCTGAGGTAATGGAAACTAAAAATGAAATTGGTCATTTTAACACGTGGTTCTTATTTTATTAGCTAGTGCCATTAGATAATGTATTCATCCGAACATTATTTTATTAAAAACCTAGGTTTAGAAATATAAAAAAAATTATATTATATTTATTTATGTTCAGAATTTGATTAAATCATTAAATCAAGAAATATTAAAATATTTTATGGTCAATTTGAGTTAGGGGCAAGCTAAAGCTATTTTGATATAAGTCTTATTATAAAAAATGTTTAAACATAGCCAATGCGTAAATTCAAGTTTTATGCTATATTTTGAGCTAAGAGATCACTAAATTAAAACATAAAATTTATTATACAATATTTCTTCATTTAAATTTATAAATAATATAGAGCTTTTCGCAGGTCATTATTTTCTTGAAGCAAATAAAAATATTTGATTTTTTTTTTTTTTTGCTACGATTCGGATTTGAATCTTTTTTTCTACGTGTTTCATAAAAATGTTTAGTGCAATGCAATTTTTTTCATTTATTAGATAAAAAAGGATCTTTTAAGAATATTAAATTCCTAGAATTCTCTGGCTTTTGATTTCCATTCTTGTTTTTATCTGTTCTAAAATAAAAATATGAGTAATTAAGAAATAAAAATTTAAGGCAAAAATTATTAAATTTTATTTAGTAATTAAATTTAATAAATTTATTTCAAATGTTTAATTTAACTAAAATTTGTTTAATTCAGTAATTAAACATAATTCTAAGATTAAAACAACGCTATTATATCACATTTCTTCATTTCTAAATAATACAATACTTCTTACAATGCATTGTTTTCTAGGAATAAATAAAAAAAAGTGATTTACCCTACTGTGGCTTCAATCCATCCCTAAGTGTTTCATTAAAATGTTTAATGCATTTTTTTTTTTTTGCAATTTGAGTTACAAAAAGTGATCTCATACAAATTGCAAATTCTTAAAATTCCCTGGCATTTGATATCCGTTCTGGTTTTTACTTTTTCTGGTCTTCCAACTAAATACTAATAAAAGTTCAATAAATATCATGGCCCGGAGAGGAGTTAAAATTAAATATTGATCAAGAGAAATCGTGTTTGAGAGATAATGTGAGTTTTAGAGATTGATTTATTTGTAAAATGGATTTATTATTTTGCTTTATATTTAAAAATAAATAAATAATATGTGTTTAATTACCCTTATAAATATTTCCTTTATTGTAAATTCTTTTGTTTGTGTTTTGACACCGTTATTTGCAATTAATAAGTCCTTAATGCTCGTATTATTTCGGTATGAAATTTGCACATGCGTAATTTCTGTACGAAATGATTTTAATCTATTAAACAGCGTTCATGCGAAGCATACTATTGCGCTCACTGGAAAACCAAGACTTACGTTAGGAGCATCACGTGATCCGAACAAATGGTTGTCCCGATGAAACAACCATTTGCCATTGTCCCTTTTAGTCAGTCACATGATATTCCTGAAGTAGGCGAGAATTTCTATTGCTCACAGTCGCTGCCTTCGTGTGTACCCTGCTTTACACAGCCATATTACCGTAGGCTTCTATTTGATACCCAGCGCACTTTAAATACGCCTGACACTTACAATGGAGGTAAATTTTGTGACAAAATTAATTTAATAATTCACCTCATTAGAATACATTCACGCTCTCATTAACAAACAAAATAATATTTTCTCATATTTTGACATATGACACACCAGAGAAATTTTCACAGAAAGAAAATTCAAATTAACAAAAATCTGATGCCTCATGATACGTGAGGTATTGTTTTATATTACTATCTAAAAATTGACAAAATTGCAGCTCACAACCAGGAGATACATAGGAGATACGTCATCCAAGTCATCATAACCCAATCATTAACTGAAAAACATTCATCCCCTGCATTGATGGTAAAAATGCATTCGGTTTCTTGTTTTAAACTATAATTTGATTAGTTGTAACTGAAATCATTTTAACTGCCAAAAGCGACAAACTCAATGACATCTAACTCCTGTTCCTTTCTAAGTTGTTTCTGTAGTAAAACTGAAAATTATCTTATTTAAATTTCCAAGGTTTTTTTCTTTTCGAATATCCAGTTAGAGGTCGAGGAGACTGACCCTGATAATTAAAAGATTTTAATATTCAAGTCAAACTTATACTGTCATAAAGAATATTATCATGTTTTAGAATGGGTGGGGTAATGAGGTGTATAATATGGATTTTGATGTATACTTGCGACTAAATTAAAATATATAAAATTTCAATTTGAGGTTATTTTATTTCCCGATTCTATTTTACATTTTGTGAAATCCCAGACTTTGTTTTCTTTCTCGTAATAGACATGTTAATATTCTTTTTATTTCTGGTATAAAATAAAAGATAGTAAAAGCCACTTTGCGGGCTTTAATCTTTCCATTTAAGGACAAATTATAGAGAAGAAATGGACAAATTTTATAAAAGAGGTAATAAATACATAGGGCAATGCTTTACAATCAGCACTAATGGAAAGAAGCAACTTGATATTTGTGAAGTAATTGTTGGAAAATTAAGATATCTTTAGTCCAATCTTCCTTGGGAATGCCTTTTTTTTTTTCGTTGCACTACAAAAAGATATATCGCATATATGCATATTATGCTAAAAATACGGATATCTGAAGTTTGCGAGAAATCGAATGCTGCCATTAATATTTCTAGTTTAACTATTACTACTTCACTTTCATTAATGGAAGTAATAATGTCTCAGCATATTAATGATTTTAATTTATTAATCAAAAAATGTACTGGTTGTTTCTACAATGCCTTTTTCATGAAAATTTATATATGACTCATTTTCTTTGAAAGTGGTGCAAGTCCATTTTATATCGCGAGGTGATATTTAAAAGTTTGCGTTTGAATAGTTTAGAAAATATTGGAATAAGTCAATATTTTCATTTTAGGATTTTTAAATATTAAATTGATTAATGTTTATAATGGGATCATTTTTAAATCATCAATTAAAAGAAATTTATACTTTTAATGATTCTTAAATGGACTTACACCATTTTCAAAGTCAACAGAACTTGAAAATTCATATATTTGTAAAATATCACGTATATGATTTTAATTGAAGCAACCTAATATTTTCATGAATTTTTTTTATTAAATATGTCAAATATTTCTTTAGATATACCATTTAAATTATTATAATGTTTTGGCAAAATATGCCATTTTTAACTTTTATCATTATCAGAAATCTTCTAAAAGTAATGATTTATTGAAGGAATAAAAGGAAATAGATCGTTATCATATTATTAAGTATTTTGTATGTAATCGGCCAGGCATCTAATATAAAAATAAATATACTATAATAATATCTATATTAATAATAATATCTAATATAAATATTACATCTTCGAGTTTTCTTGGTCTTTTACATCCGGTGGATAAGTCTAGTGCTTTAAATCCTGCAATTTCATCAAATAGAACTTTATATAATGTGGTTTGATTTTAAAAGCCTTATCTACCATTCCTTTAACTAATTAATCTCTTTATCATTAATATTTTTTCATTTTCTTAAAATAGTGGTTTTGTCGAAACAAAATTATCTTACTTCATTTCAAATATAATTTTCATGTATTCGGCTTTTAGTTTAGTTTACTTATTTTAACATCTGTTTTAAAAACAACACTAGGGTTATTTTGGAACAGACTTCGTAATTTTGAACCACAATCAAATGACGAGGACAGCACCTGAGCTGCTCCCTTCTCCAAACTTCCACACAACACCAGCAGAAATATGTTTGGTCCCTGAGGATCTAATATGCTGAAGACCCATTTACAAGACGGTTTTTTGTTGGAATCAGGTCTCGAATTTTATGTTTTCGGCATTGTTAAATGAAGGTACAGTATTCTTTAGGAATATAAGTATATTTTTAATGGATATCTGCATAGTTCCAAAACCTGCATCATTTGTAAAGCAAGAATGTCCTCAATATGGAAAATTATCAGCAATAATTTATTTGTCAAATGACAATTATGACATTTAATATAAGGTTGAATCATCAGAAATTTATCAGGTCTGCCAATGTTTTTTTTTTTTTTGTCTTATCTTGGAGAAAACGTTAAATAGTTGAAAGTTAGTTGACTTCAAATTCGAAAATTTTTGAACAATTCCACTACTATTAAGTCTTGCAATTAAAGTAAAGGATTTTCTCATTGTATTGTCTAGTATATTCCAATGCGAAATTGAATTATTATTATGTTTTAATTTATAGTTTATATAGATGACTTCGTTGTGTCTACGTATATTTCAATGTTTCTACAGAATTCTCAAAATGTTTTTGTTACTTATGAGATTTTACAAGCCCGCTGATGCACTGTCAGCAAATTAAGGTGAATGTGCAGTAGTTTCTGAGGGCAAGGACCCCTGAGCAATCGAAGGCAGAAGTCTAACTTCTCACTCATATGAAGATGACACACGTTCGCTTATACAACCCTTTTTTACAGGTGCAGGGGAGGAGCTCTTCCGCACTCTTTACAAATAGAAAACAGCCATGTCTGAGCCAGGATTCGAACGCCGGACGCCCAGATAGCGAGGAAGACACGCTACTCCCTTCACCAGGTTGTCGGCGGATTCTTAAAATAATCTTTATGTAAAACGATGATTAGAATTCCGCAACGAAAATGGCATTTCTATGCTGAAATTTTCATCTAGTTTTTGATTTATTCATTTCATTTCTATATGATTCTCCAATAAATTTTGTTAAAAACAATAGCGGTCAATTTTAATAGCAAGAGCTATATTTCATTTCAATTTCCATCAATTATTCTCTTTTTTTTATATCCTAAAATTTAATTATCTGTTAAGGCTTTAAACCTTTTTCATCCTTAAAATTGAATAGTATGCAATTTTAAAAGCAACTTTGAAATGAAACCAGGAAATTCGTTTAAATTCGGTAACCGCATGTGTACAAAGTATAAAAAAAACAATGCATCTTAAAACGATTTTTTATTATATATTATCTCAATTTAAATAAGATTTCTAACCAAGTTTCCTGAATACTTGTTCCTGCATTAAAAAAAGGGGGCCCTAAAAAATTCAAAGAAGCCAATACAAAGGAAAGAGAGAGGGACGAATAATTCTAAAGGAATGAAAAAGTCTGCTCGAGACAGACTTTGAAAAGCGCAAAATAATAATGTTTATCCTGCTCAATAATGCATAGCGTTAGGATGGTTCCGTTTGTCGTGACTAAATCGAACTATGAAATATTTATTGAAAGGGGATTAGAATGACTTTTTTTCCCTTCCTTTTTCTATGTTGGTACTATATCCATATATTTCAATTAATGAATCTGCGGGCTGTAGTATTCTGTTTCGGGAAATGGGAACTTTCGGAATGCAAATCTTCCTTTTTTGCATACCATTTCCGATTCAACGACATCTGGCGGTACTTCAATTGCTCTCTCCAACAGGTGGGACAGTGTCGTGGAATTGGATTTTTGGAAGGGGGTTGAGAATAAAAGGGATCGTGTCTGGATTTGATTGTTCGATGTAGAAAATTGTGGGCTTGTTTTCTTGAAGCACATAGTTCTGTTTTAATATTTTTCTGAAAAAATATACATTGTAGCAGAGTGAACAGAGTTTTCATTTTTATAGATAAAGCTCTTAAACTTCCTTCCATATGACTTTCTTGCAAACCAAAATGTTGATACATTTTAAGGATGTAAATAATAATGAGGATTACAACAAGGAAAAGGAGTTGACATTTCAATTATTTAAAATATTTGATTTAGATTTATTATTCTAGTTACTTTATGCAAGTTTCTGATAATTAAATTCCGAAACTTAATTGTGGAAACTATATAATTACGACTGATTCAGTATGGGTACTAGCTCAAAACGTTTGTAGAGTTTTGAAATACTGTTAGTTTCAGTTTCCTAGGCTAGTACTTTTGTTTGCTAGGTGATAATATGCAGAAGGATGAGACGCTATTAGGACATATTTCTGTGAGTTATTTTTTTCTACCTTATTGCTAATTGCAGACATCTACTCCTTTCAAAGGCCGTGGTAAGCTGGTTGGTAGAGCGTCAGTCTTGTAACAGAAAGGTCGTGGGTTCTGTCCTCGCCTCGGCCAAAGACAGCCGTGTTGGCTAATGGCAGTTGGGGCACGTTAAATACGTCGCGACTGCAAAGTCTTCCAAGTTCCCCTAACAAAACGATACCTCTGGGGGTACTGAATCAGGGATGAGTCGGTCTCTGATTGGGATATAAATTCTGACTTGAAGATGGATGAATGAGTGTATGGATGAGTTGCCCTAAACCACCTCCTAAAAAGGGTTGTGTCATGTGTTTTCGAGCAAAATCGTACTTTCACCTTAACGGTGCTCGTTAACAACGAAAGGCGCACACCTCTGCCTTAATTCGAAAAAGCTCCGCTCATTCGTGCTTGGTATGACCAAGTGGCTTTAGAACCACCACCACTCCTTTCATCTCCCCTACCCGTTTTGATGGAATATAAGAGCAAGAGATGGGAAGATTTTCAAATCCGAGAATGAGCTATAGTCACCAGTGCTATGTAGGTATTGAGTACAACTTGCTTTGTAGAAGTCGTAAAACACCCGAAACAGTACTTGCGCAATTGATGATTCACACGGAGCTAGGAATTTGGAAAAGTTCATGTGACTGATTTGTTGTTTCACTGAAACAGAGAGCTGCTTTAGAATTCTTCTTACTTCTAAGATTGAACCTTTGATTATTGTTTAATAGCTACCATAGATGAAGATTTGTGTGGAAGGAGTGCATGTAGTCTTGGTTGCCAAATAACTCTAGAAGAGTTAGAATGGGGCGATAAACTGCTCAATTCTAACTATCAACTGTATCAGTAATTTGTAATTCACTTCACTGTAACAATTTTATGCACCAGTAGTACTGTGGAATAGTGGGGATAAGTATTGACAGAGATATGGCACGAAATTTCATGAATAATTTTCTATATTTTAAGTTAGTGTACAGGAGTCCAGTAGCATGAATTTGTTTTCGCAACCTCTTCACATTTTTTGCTATTAAAAGTAGCACAAGTAATATGCCAGATATATCTTATAAGTGCCAGTGAGGTTTTAGCCACATAAAATTAATTAATTTGGGGTATCTATACTTGTTCTCATCTCTATAGTCACTAAGCCTCTGAAGGAAGTTCACCGAAAGATTATAAGCGTTTAAAGCTAGCATCAATTTTTATATCTGGTGTAATTGTTTGTTTACCATCATTAAATTTCTAAGTTTTGTATATGCAGTAAGATACTCGAAGGTGCAGAGATTTCGAGGACATATAATAGTAGATCTTTAATTGCAGCATAAATAAAAGATTATGAATAAATATGAAAATAACTCGTAGCCACCAAAAAGCAAAATTAAGTATGAAAACCAGAATTGTATTCAGAAAGCTAATTCACGATACAGGTGGAATTAGACGAATTCTTTGGGGGAATCATATCAGAATTATCATAATTGTTCATAAATGTGATGTGCTTTTCCATACTAATGCGATTTTCAATAAAGACGTAATAGGAAATGTGATTTTTTTAACTTGCATTTTGTTTGACGCAAAGTAATTCATTTCTTCCTCTATATTGCAAATAATAAAAGTTAAATGAATTTAATTCTATTACAAATACTTTTAATCCTATTCTTTATGTTATTTTTAGATATTTATCTACGTTATCATTCAAAGTTAAACTTTTTGACTTTTGTGAGTCAGTTTTTAGAAAGGAAGTTAGCAGTATTCTATTCTGTTATTTGATCCACTCACTGCCAACTATGCGATATATTCGAGAATACTGAAGTTAAAATGCTTTTTCTTATCATATAACCCTGAAATATCTCGATATTTGGAGAATTGAAATTTGCAAATGCAAAAGAAATTATCATTTTTAAAACTTCAAAAGCTCAGATTTATTTTTCACTTTTTCATGAGAACAATTTCGTGTGATTTGAAATCAAAATTATTTTCCATACAAAAGTAATTGAAGGTAAAAGCTTTCCCAAAATTAAATTTGCCTTCACTCGAAAGGACCAAGAAATTAATCAGCTCCAAAAATATGCTATTAACTAGAGTACAATGCAATATAAAAAATTAATTTTGATTTTTCAAAAATATTTTAATTAAACGCATTTGATATCAATTTTGCTAGAACTGATTAACATAAAATTAAACTTAAGACAAACTGAGCTTAAAACATAAAATTAACAACTAAGTCACCATTTAGTAAAATAATAAAAAATATATACTATTTGAAAGATTTTATACTATACAGTTAATATTTTGGGAGTGAAAATATGACATATACCATTTAGAACGTTTCATCATTAATACGTATATGCATAATTTGATAATGAATTGGAAATTTAAAGAAATACTGTAAAAATAATGTTTTTTCTCCATATTTAATCAGATATGTGAGTTGGACAAAGTAAGTAAAATTTTAGTATTCAAATGAATGTTAATTTTCAATCGCATTTAAAATTGATGACTCGTCGGTTTCTAAAACTATGTTATTCACTTAACTAGATATTTTTATAAATTGTATTAAAAATTAGGAACCTCAGACATAAAAATATCTCCTTACTTCTTAAATAGGGGGAAATATTGAGTTTTATTAATTTTTTGTATCTAATAATCTATACTTTGGTTGTTTTATTTCGTATTATTTAATTTTAACTAGATATTTACGCAGAAAACTAGGCTTGGAAAAAATTTAGTATTGAAACCGCTCGGACTCTTTGAAAAGGTTATTATAGTAAAAAGATTTTAACTTACTTAAATTAAAACTGCGAATAGCTCGAAGGTTAAAAAAATTATTTCATTTATAGGCCCATTATAAGAGATGATATTACCATTGCATTATTCATGCATAGATTTATTAAATTTACAAAAAAAATGAATATTTAAAATATGAATATTTTACAAAGCTGCATTAGTGTATTAACGGAATTTTGCTTTTGAATTAATCCGACAGGAAGCCGGATTCAAATATGAAATTGATTTAAACAAATATTCGTATTGAGCGGAATCTCAAAAATCAATGAAAAAATATTTGTTCAAATCTGAATTGTTGAATATATCTGTAGTTGAAAAATGAAGAAAAATTCAGTGAAATAAATGAAAGTTTAATTTAATTAGAGAAATGAATGGTTATGAATTTGGAATAGCACAGTTCAAATGCAGATTATTTTGCCAGTAAATCATAAATCAAATCAAACGGTGTGTGTCCTTAATATTATGAAAAAAATTACATTATCACCAACATTTTCTTTATTTACATGAAGAAACATTCCAAGTTCTACAGTTTTACTTAATAGTAATGGCAATAATTTTATTGCGACATATACTTTATTCAAATTTAATTTATCAATTAAATAATTATTAATAAATTAGTAATAATTGCGTAAATATTGGTACTTGCATGAATAAATCACCGATTAAATTTATGGATGGCAACATTAAATTTCCAAACGAAACCTTGCAAAATTAACTTAGCTAATTAAATAAAGAATTCCTGAAAAATTAAGAATTGCCAGATTCCTGAAAAATACTTCATAGTAAACTAAATTTTTTTTAAACCATGATAAAGGCGTTATCACATTTCGAGTAAATATAATTTTAAAGCAGAATTTCTTTGTTTGGTTGAGATTTAGTCGCACAAGAGGCAAGGAAGATTATGCTGCCCCAAATACATAGTGATATAAAATTTAACTTTATGTTATAAAGCAGAAGTTTCTTATCTATGGACCGTGAATAGTGTGCCAGGGGGCTGCAAACCGTCTTTGTATGTTTGTTTAAAGAGTAATTTTAAAAAAATTAAATTTATCAGAAATCTTTTTGAAAAAGAGGCGCATAAAGAAAATGACAAAACCCTCAAATGATGCATATCAGTTAACTGAATTATCATGTGATCAGAATCTGCAATCCGTTTTAGGTCAATAACAATTTCTTTCATAATTTTCAGAATTGGATTGTATTCAACTAATACAAAATTGATATAAGACTTTATACTGGACTCTAGGTCATTTATCTGTGCAAAATTAGTTTCTCAACAATGTCTTGAAACGCAAGTGTGGGAATTAATTGAGTATAGAAAATGACTTGGGTTGAAGCTGCCATGTTTTAGCACATGTTTTGACTCTCTCTGAGAAAAAAAAAAGTGCCAGGAAATTTCGTTGATTTTTTTAAAATTTTATTTTGGATCTTGATTTTGTGAAATTTCTTCATGTGGCAGTTGGAAGTAATGGCAACATTTTGTTTAACAAATAAAAAATAAAAAATATTTTTAACTTTTTATCATAAGCTTTACTAATTACTGACATAAAATTACATATTATGTATGTATATGGAATATTGTATGTGGCCATATTTCTTATTGTTATAAGTAGATAATGTGCTCGAAAATGTTTTTTTTTACATTTCAAGCGATCCTTGCAACCAAACAAAGAATGAGAATCGCATATGCGTCTATTCCAAAAAGTAAAAATATCACTAAAGAAGGTATTACTTTATACCTCGTGAAGAGTAGAGATAAAATCTTATATATTTATTATCTTTAATAAGTTATATTAGGAATTATGACTTTACCACAGATATTTAAAAATGTCGGTTGTTGCACCAATAGATCTATGATCAATCCTATTATTTATATCATAGTGGATATCATAGATATATGAAGAATTTTTTTCCATGGCGTAGCATACTCCTTTGAAAATGTGTCCTATGTCAAAATGCATATTTCGAAAATTCTTCTAAATTAGGCAAGGACTGTTCAAGACAGGTTAATTTATCTCAATATTAACTTAGTTTCAGTCTTTCCAATGCAACTTAATGAAAAAATAAACATTTGATGTTATTGAAATTTGCATTGATATTCATCTTACAAAGTTACGCTAAGAAGCAATTATTCAGTGCAACATTTTTCAAATACTTGCTCTTGACCCAATAAAGGAAGTACCAAACATATACAATTGAAATAATTTTATATCGAGTGAAGTTTAAATTATACAATGTTTATGCAGAATTATTTATATCTACTATTATAAATAAGAATTGTCTGTCTGTGTAAGTTAAATAGTCCGGTTTGTAGAACCCCAACTAACAAATATGATGTAAATGTACTTGGGAGGGAGGAAACGTGCACCTCAATACGAAATTCCGAGATCTAATTTGATTAGCAAGATTCATGTACATAATAAACATGAGGATATGAAGCTATTAAAATAAGGCAATTTAAATGTCCATTGTTGATTATTTATTAAATAACATTTGATTAATGATATCTATAGGCCATGTTAGTTTTTAGAGGTTTGATAGAACTTAGTTTTTAGAGGTTTGATAGAACTTAGTTTTTAGAGGTTTGATAGAACTTAGTTTTTAGAGGTTTGATAGAACTTAGTTTTTAGAGGTTTGATAGAAACTTATACAATATTTTAGATGAATCGTTGGTCGTTATAGATGGCTGGTCTTAGTATAAATATGTTTGGGTATGTATAATGTAATATAGTATCTTTTTATTAAAATATTTATAAAATCCCCTTGCTCCACAAAGTATCACAAGGGGCTTCCAGAAGTAAGTATTAAATACATAACAAAAAGAAAAGAACATTTAACAGTTATGAAGGATTACAAATGTCAATACTAAATTCACAAAAATTTTTAAAAGCGTTTAATGAAAACAAGTTGATGAAATTCTGGAGACCAATTTATATTAATGGCCTGAAGAACCAGCTTTAGGTTCTGTTTTGCTCCAGCAAACTTGGAACATAGAAGGAACACATTTCAACATGTTCCTCGCCAACAATATTAAAATCACAGATATATGAGGCAGACAAATTAAATTTACACATATATCTTTTAAAGATACTACGACCAGTGAGAAATTGGGTTATTCTGTAATTAGTATAAAAATGATGGCATGGCAGAATGTTATTAATGGATGGAAAATTGTTCTTTGTTAAACTACCTTTATTTGAAATGAGATGTTATTGATTCTAAAACTCCATACTTTCTCTCGTAATCTTCCTGTAAAAGGATTTAGGAATGTTAACGTCAATGTCGATTTTGTCCTTAGTGGTAGCCTTTTAGAACCAATTGATGCATACTCGTTTCCATAAATGCCTGTGTGTCCACGAACAAATACAAAAACTGTTGAGATATTTTTTATCTTTCAGGCTTTTAATTGTTTTTAGATCTCGATGATTATATTATTAAACGAATAAATATACTTCAGAGAATCCAAGTATGAAAGAGAATAGGTACAAATGAAATAATCTGGGATTACACTACTTTGTTCAGTGATCCATTTGATGGCGAAGTTTAAACTTAAATGTTCAGCTATAAAAAAGTACATTCATCACTAATTCTGAATTGGAAGAGCTCGGATTCAATACCACTTCTGAAAACAACAAATGCGATAAATAACTGTATGTTTATACTATATTAATATATGTTTGTTCCACCTTCCTTTTAAACCACTGGGTCCAATAGAACAGATGTTGTACATTTGTAGTATATGAGAAAGAATACCGTTAACTTTTTAAAGTACATGAGCTAATATTTCGTGAATTAAAATTGTAAAAGTTTTTATTTTGGCATTTTGCCTTTTTGAAAAATCTTTCATTTTAATAGTCTTAATAATGGTTTTATTGATCTTAAAGTAGCGATTCAACTTTGCTTAATTCTGAGCTTAAGTTAATCACTCAAACAGAAACAATTTTTGTGAATAAAACTTTTATAATTAATGTATAAAATATTAATAACGAATATAGAAAATTAGCTGTCGGTAGTTTCTAAAACGCTATATTTCAATTGATATTCTGATTTTAATTAAAATCTAGGGATAAAATTATTATATATATTTCACTTCATACAAAAATATATTTTATGAAACAAATATTTAGTATGAAATGATTTTAATACTGATCAACAGCAGATATACCAGGTAGTATTCTAAAAACCCCAGACCAAATTCCCCATTGATATTCCCGCGAAAAATAATGTCCATCCCATAACGCCGATTTCTTTAAAAATACGAAATACAGGTACTCAGTATTCTGCGGAACTCTACCTCGGAACTACTCACGAGCTGCTCAAGACAAGGATTTATTGCATTCGATCCTAATTTGGTTTCCAAGATACTCTTTCCTGCACAATTTTAATGGAAAGCGGCTACTTCGATATTTATGACTTAGCTGGGCAAGAGAGCCGAAGGAGTCTAATATTTCGTCTGTGTCATACAACTCCGATTCCGAAGCTTCCATTCCCGGAATATTTCGTCATTTATTAAGCACATTTCACATTTGTCAAGAACTGGTGACTTATTGAAATGTATTAAATTACCTCCATCTTTTAGTGGACTCAGGTTTGCCTTAAAGAGGTTTCGCTTACAATGTGATAAGTTTTGAATTACCGATCGGGAATGATATTTGCGTTCTCTGGTATATATTTGTTGAGAATACGGTAAGTTATTTTTAAAATATTTGTTGAAGAAAAAGAACACCGTGTTTGAATTTTTTTCTTTTGAACTACTAGGAAATACTAAAATATGATTATAAAAATGAATACTGTAATAGTACAATTATTTGAAATTCAACCTTTATGAACAAAAGCAATTACTGCATCCATCCATTATTTTGCTTTCATAACGATGCATAGTATTTATGATGAAGTTGTCTTTGTTCTTTTTTACATGATGATGGAAGTTTCCCGCATAACATTTAATGAACAAAAAATTGTACTCAAAAACAAGTGTACTGTAAATTGGTTGCTGGTAACATTATTTACGACTACTGCATAGTAAGAAACGTGGCTGTCGCAATCTTTATATCGGGTTTGAACTTGTCGTTCTGCTGTTTGCGGCGATTAAAAAAAATCGCGATTTCTCGAAATTTTTTTTATAATTCCTCGTAGATTATTTTGACAATAGAAGCAATAATAAGTGGAAAAATTTGTAGGAGGGAAACGTTGGAGATTTTATACTGAGCTTAACAAGTAAACTTGCGTGCTGATGTATATTCCCCTCATACTGATTTTTTAACTATATATTTATACATAGATTTTTTTACATACATTTTTACATACATTTACATACAAAAATATGCATACATTTTTTCCTTTAACCTAGAATATTTGTTTCACACAAAAAGACGAATACTTTATTTTGGAAAGATGCATATCAATAGTCTTTTTTCTAAATAAAAAATCTATAAATAAAAAACGCAGGTTATTCGTTGGTTATTATTTAATTGTAAAAACGTTATTTCTACTTTTATTTGTGTATTATTTGCCAGAGAAACGAGTAGTTGAACCAAAAGTTATTAAAATGCATTCATGCTATTCTTCTGTGTTCTTTTATTTTTGTTTTAACAATACTTCAATTATTATTAGAATAGCAATATTCAATTCATAAATATTTGAAATTATACTTTTTTTGTAATATGTATGATTTTTTTCCTATGTACCAGTATTTTTTATCAATTTTTGGATTCGGCATTAATAATACAATTGTAATCAAACTGATCTAATAGTAACTAAGCATTTATTAAATTTAGTCCTCTGACAAATAAGGAATTAAAAGTGTTTTTTCAGCTAAAATTTACTTGCACACATAAAATTATTGTCCTTCAATTTAATTAATTTTAAACCATACGGAAATTTTCAGTAGATGTTAAGCTTCACAACATATTCCAGTCCATAAAATTTATAATTGTATTGGTGATTCTAAGATGAGATTTTGCTAAAAGCTTATCTTCTCTATGTAAATACTTATGATAAGAAAATAATTCTTCATAGTTGTAAGCTAAGCTATTGAGAAACAGACAAAAAGTTAAATTTATTTTTTTCTATTTTTAAATATTTAATAAAGGCGACAGCGAGAGTTTTACGAAAGCGAATAAATGTCACACTAGAGATCAGGGGAAGAAAATATACGGAGAGACAATTTTAAACAATCGATAAAAGTAAAAAATAATAAAATAAACTCTTGAAAATTGACGACTGTTTATATCGCTTCAACATTGTGAACTATAGCTATATTGGAAGCGATTCGAAATATCCTTCACAAAATAAATATTTGAAAAACAGTCTGTCGAATAAAAACAGTTCACTACAAAAAGCAAAAAAAAGGGGGGGGGGGAGAGAGAGAAATATTTTAAAACTGATATCTGCAGACCAGAATTTTTTATTTTTTTCTATGAAATCAAATTTAATATTTTCTTTCCGAATGGAAACAGTAAATGTGGTGAAAATTGACTGCATTTAATTAAGTAAATTTAAAATCAATTGCAGAATTCGGTGATGATATTGTATTGATTTCGAGTTATAAATCTTAACCTTTAGCATTCCGACCATTCCTCTCTGGCACCATTCAAGGCAGTGCATCATTTTTTTTGCTTTATTTTATTTTCTTAAATTTGACTGGTAAAAAAATGTAGATTAATTTTTCGGGGGAATTCAACTTTAAAAAAAATCCATACATATTAATTTTTTGGAGCAATAAACAAATCCTCTTATTAGGAAAATATTTATGCATCGAATTATTTTTTGGAGTGCAAAGGATTAAAATGAGCAGAAATGGAATTATTTTAATGAAATTAACAGGAATAGCAAATAATGCATTAATATACTATTATAATCGTAGCTCCACCTGTGTTTACGCTATCTAGCCAAAAATATTCGGACACCGCTTAAAAAGATGGTTCTGGTTGTTGACGCAATTTGATGCGTAATTAAAAGCTATAAAAGCATTAGTAGTGGTTTTCCAGGTTGTATTTATACGTTTTTGAGGTAATGCGTAAGTCAAAGGAGCTTAGTGGGTTTGATTGTGGCAGTATGTCACCTTTGTGAGATTAAGGATATTCTACAGAAGCCTAAATCCATTGTGGGTGATGTAAATGTGAAGCGGAAACGGTGTGGCTATGCAACTGTAGAAAAACGAGAGTTAAAAAAAAAACTTGGAGTTCCATGGTAGTGCAGTAGAAGCTGAACATCACTCCACAGAATGCGAAGAACCGATTGCTAAGCTCGCCTTCATTGGACTATGGACGTTTGAAACTGTTCTTTGGAGTAATGAA
>JAPMOQ010032104.1:7619663-7634479 GCA_026543055.1 Argiope trifasciata | reverse complement strand
ATTATTGCAATCATCAAAAATTTCCAAAGACACATTTTGACAAATATACACTTTTTAAATCTCCCTGAGCACGAAAAAGGCTTTTAATTTACCTAAAGCATGAAAAAAAGTGAGTGAATCAGATTGTCTTTAATTTCTGATGCTGTATTTTTTGCCTAACTTTAAAATTATAATCTCTATCATTTTAACATTTATTAAAAAGTTTTAACACTTGCTATATTTTATTGCATAATCTATATAAATAAAAATGAATGTTTGTCTTATGTCTCTAATGCGTTGCCTCAACACTCATCCGATTGCGATAAAACTTTGAATTCTTATTACTTGCATTTATTAGTTTCTGCTGAAGAAGGAAAAACAAGAAAATAGTGACAACCTTAAAGCCTTGAATAATAAAGTTTGAAGAAGTAAATTTAATATTATTTACTCTTTTCCTTTATTTATCACTCAATTTCACTGAAGGTATTCATTTCCGATGCGAAAATAAATATTCTTGCTATCATTCCTAATTAAACAATACAGTTACTTTAAATTTCAAATGATATTTTCAAAATTATTTCTTCTTCGGTAGCAACGCGCTGGGTACCAGCTAGTTACTTATAAAATTTCTGAAGATTTTTCACTTTATAAAAAGGGTGAATCGTTGGAAAAGAAACATCGCATAGACTAACAAATCATAATGTACGATATAGAAAAATATTGTTTGATATCATAAAATATTATACACTATTATATAATCTCATGAATATTTTTGATTCTATATTGATCTTTAATATATGCTAATGGGGGGTTAAGGTAGATTTTTATGGAAAATCTTTTTTTAACGTAATTTTTATCAGTTAACTTTCAATTCCAAAAGCGTAATCTTTTGCATATTTATGATAACGTAAATGAACACTGCTTCAAAATGTCACAGAATATCAGCGATAAATTGCATTAAAAAAAAAAGAAATGCAACTATCTAAAAATCTCTGTTGGCTTATTTTACTATCTAGTTTCTGGAGATTGTAGTCACAGAATATTAAGTAGTTAATTTTCTCGAATAAAAATTACAGTCTTGATATGTGGGAAAATTATTTTTTTTAGCTAACACCATTATTTTACAAGCCAACATCTACCTATTATATATCTATCAAGCTATCTATATAATATAATAAACCAAAATTAAACCACTAAAATATTAGATGTTCTAGTTGCAAGTAAGTTCAACTGTAATCACTTGAAATAATACAATAATATTTTTAAGCTTGAATTCAAAAGGAGGAATGCTGAATTTCTTTTTCAGAATAAATTAAATCATTTAATAAAGTTATCTTCAGAATTTATGCCACTAGCTTATTATTATTAGCCTATTACATTAATTTTTTTAAAGTTCTCGCACGATGAAACGGTTTTGTTTTTGATGTTTACTAATTATAAGTTTGGCTCTACAAAATTTCCAAATAATAGAATTCTTTTTCATTATGAAAAATTAATTGAAGGTATGGAATCAACTATTAATATAACTAATTCTTATTTTTTAGCATCTCTAAAATGGTAATTTTTAAATGTGGAAAGATTTCTGTATGTTTATTATAAAGTATATATTGGATATGAAGATTTCTGGAAAATAAATTGATATATAGAAATTCTTAATGACAAAAATATATATTTCAATTTCTGTTTTGAAATAAAGACAATTTTGACTGTGTATACTTACTGTATACCTTTAATCAGATAATCTTATAAGTTATCAAAATGTTAAACAAATGCATGCTTTCAAATTTCAACAGCATCTTTTCATGGTCATCTTTATAAAAAGTTAATTTTTCAATAAACTTTTGCGTTTATGATTAATTGTTTACAGGGTTTTTTAACGTTTCAATCACTCCCGCAGGGACGGGGTACCTAAGATAGGAGAAGCTTCCCACATGGTGATTGGTTCTCGTCACCCTGATGGGTACAGAAATGACTGGAGTTGACTATCTCTTATGATGGCGGGATTTGCTGCCCATGGGGAAAATGTCGTGGCTGATGAGGACCCTTAGTTCCCTGCCAATACTGTCGTGGTATCTGGTCAATTATATTTAATTCATATATTTTAATGGCAGGGCGGTATAGCCAAGTTGTGGTAACTTTTCAGAGAAATAAATTTTTGTGAAAAAATTACCTTGGCTCAGATACATACATATACCTATTGATAAATGGTAATTGATTTATAAGCGGATACGTTACATCTGAAATACACTTTTGCTTCTAAGATACAATTTACTTGCAATTAATAGTAATCTAATCGGATTTGCTTAATATTTGTAGCACATATACTTAATGGTCCTACAATATATTGCTCACTTGAAAAAAGTCAGTTACAAAAATAAAAATGGAATTTTAAGAGAAGAATTTGAAGTTTGCTTACGTCCTATTACGTTAAGCATAATTCTAAAAACTGTTAGAATTCTAAAAACTAAATAGCAGAGTTCAAACAGCTTCGAAAGTTTAAAAATAGTGTTTGCTTTTGTAACTATAATTGTAATGTGATTTATTTGCAAAGGTATCTCAGTCATTTGAAATCCCTTAAGCAAGGTGAGAAAAAAAAAGAAGGAAAATTTTTATAATAAAAAGGTTTTTATTCCAAGAGCCAATAATAATAGTAAAAAGTTACATTAATTTAAAAATGTTACATCTTTTAATGATGGTTCTCAAAATAAGTTATTAAATACATAATACATCAGATCTCTTAGTTGCAGTTTCCACAATAATTTATCTCTCCAACAAATTTTAATTTTTGATTCAATTTGTCTATTTTTATAGATTCTTAATTAAATAACTAGAGGTAAATATATTTACGGCTACATTTATTTAGATACATACACTTTAACTATTTAACTATTTAAATGTGTGTGTTTTTTTGTTAATAAGATGACATTTCTTAATTGAATTCAAATGGAAATCCACTTAATACTTGACTTATTTATGTATTCAAATTAATTTTAATATTAAATTACAATTGTTATGAATAGTTTAGTTTTTGCTTATAACTATCAAAATTTGATAAATCAATGCACGCATGGCACTCGGTCAAACCGGATAAGCAGTTAATCGTAGAAATTTAAATGTACTTTTAGTTGCTATCGCCTTAACAAGATATGCAAATTAATTCACTTATTTCTTTAAATACATTACATAGCTCCTTTTACGTTATTGAAAAACATTTTTGGTTATTGAAAAGATGATTGAATATTTTCATGGAAAAACTGAACAGAATAGGATAGTAAGCGTTCTGCTCATTTTTAAATTGAGTCAAAACCGGAGTTACCTCTAATACATGTTTTTATGCATAATTCAATTTATTGCGTAATTGCTAAAAATCACTTTTATAAAATAGATTTAATTTATTTGGTGAATACGATAGCATTTCAACCAAATAGGATCAGAATGGATAAGAAATATCTTTTCATGTAAATGCTACTTTTGCATATGCAAATAGCTGATAAGAATCATCGTCTTAAATATACTTTTATAATTTCAAGTGAAGTAAAATCCGCAGCTTCCTCATTTCGAGTTAATCTACCACGGATCATCAGCATGCTCCGAAACGAGTGGGTTACAAAATTAGAATAGATCCTTATTCTTCTACAATCCCCTGCCAGAAAGGATCCCTCAATCCATTGGATTAATGAGAACAACACAAAAGGTAGTGTATTAATGTGGTCTGAGGCCTCATAACTCACGCAAGCCTGTGATTAATGGACGACGATATCGATACAGACAAAGCGTCAAATAATGGCTCTCCTTTCACTCGGAAAATTTATCTGCCTCCCCCCCCCCCTCACCTTTCTGGAACAAGCGAAGGGCTTTTGTTGCCGATGCTTGACGGATGGCCTTCATAAGCGACGTGTGTGCTCTTTTCAAAGCGATGATAGGCAGTAGCATGCGTCGCTCAAACACACGTCCCCACCTGTTCCTATACTAGGGAGTCTGCCGTGGTCTGATGAATGTTGCAACAGCTAAGTTTCGACTGGTGGAAATTACTCTGTCTGTAGTAAAGATGAACTACATCGAGAAAGGAAAGAGTAGAGATCTGTAAACGATTCCCTTTCCAAAAATTCTGAGCGAAGTTTAACCTTTTGCACTTGAATGGTGCCTCTCGGTCACCAATCAAGACGTTGTGCCATTTTGTCTTTCTAGTTATTCTTCAATTTTGAGTTTTAAAAATACCTACAGAACGGTAAAAAAAAAAAAAGACATAGATTAATTTTTTCGAGAAATTCAACACAAAACAATATATTTATTGTTTTAACTAATATTTATTGTTATTTATTTACAATAATTATATTTTTGGTGTAATAAACAAACCTATATATATTAAGTGGATAATCATACATTGAATTACTTTTCCGAGTGCAAAAGGTTAATGATAGATTGATAGGATATCATTCGTATCGAAGCGTTCATATATTTAATTTCGATATTATGACATTTTTTTTCTATTGCTGTATTGCATTTGTTGCATGTAAAGAAATTTTCTAAAATTAAAGAATATATCACTGAAAACGTAGAATTTAAATTAAAGTGAGAAGAAAAAAAATGCAGCATCAAATTCACCAAGGATGCATTTTAAAAATATGAAAAAAAAAATAAATGAAGAGAAACGATCTTTGGTCCTTGTTTTACTCCCGGATTCCAAACCGCAATTGAAAATATCGAAAACGGTTTTCCAAACCACGAAATTATTTTGGCTGCTTATGAATCCCACAGCTTTCTAAATAAAATAATGGGTAACACTACAAATTAAAATAAAGAGTGGCGTGAATGCAAAGAGAAGTAAAGAATTTGTTTTATGTATATTTACCGCTATATCACTTTATGTATTTGTTGATATTTAGAATTCGACCAGTTTTTCTAAATTTAAATCTAGAATACTATGGACCATTGATTAGGAAGAAAGTGTATTGGATAAAATCTGAAATTGCGTATGAATAAATCGGACGAATTTAATTCGAAATAACGAAATAGTTCCAAGGGTATTAAAATTAGATGACGTACAAATTTTGCACTTTCTCTTTTTTTTCCCTTTCGAAGGACTTATTTATGCAAGGTTTTTTTTTTCTTTTTTTAAAAAGGTGATTTTGAAATATTCTTTTTATGTATTATTTACTTTCAATTTTGACCTTCAAAATGTCCTGGTACTTCAAAATTGCAAAACATTTCTTTTCAGCTTGAAATGGACGGGTTAGAATTGCAGGTCTAAGTTCAAAAGCCTAAAGTACAAAGTGACTTTCCTCTGATTCTTTGTTTTTTTTTGACAACAATCTAAATTATTTATATCTATATAAATAATGTGTTCGAGGAAAATTTTGCATAGTTTTGTTACTTTATAATTTTAGTTGCGAAATTTCATGCATCATTTCTAAATTCATTTCATATTCTTTATGGTAAAATTTCGAAAAAGTAATTATTCAAGGCTTTATGTTAATATTCAGAATATCTCTCTATCCTTGACATCTATATTCACTGCTTTAAAATAAGAATAGTATGACTTTGTCTATTCCTTAACCAATGCGATCTATGTATTTAGTAAATACAAGCTGTATAGATATAGATAGATATGGGCTATGCTGTGGATGTATTCATCATAATAAATGAGGTTCTTTAATCTGCCATGACGCAACTAACTCTATCCATCATTAAATTTCCATGAATTGTTAAGATTTTTTTTGAATGGCGTTTAGTCCAGCTTGTTTCCTGTGTCTATCACAGCACTGGTTGACGAACCTAGTTTCCAATTATTCATCTCTGTCAATCAATAATATACTACATTAATTGGTTCCTTTATATAGATAACAATAATATTGTCAGTAAATGCAGATAACAATAAACTTGTAATACAGAAAAAAAAAGAAGAAACGATATCTGTAAATAAAACAATTGAAAAAATTGCTACTACTACATTGTATAATACTTATTGGCCTATAAATAAATATTATTGCATATCGTAAAATGAAAAAAAAATATGTTGATATAAATGAAATATTGAAAAATATATCAATCTATACAAAAAAATTTAATTATGTATTTAAGATAAGAATTTATATTTCCTGAGTTCATATTTTTCACAACTTTTGTTGTATTGGTGCTCTTTATGAAATTTAAGAAAACTGTTTTTTTCTGGTGAGTTTTTTTCCCGAAATTTCCTTTAAATTTTTTTCCTAATTATTTTCTGCACTTGACCTTCAGAATACCCATATCATAAGATAAACACCGGATGTAGTGAATTTTGTTCCATGAACTCTGCATCTGTATGAAGTGTTTTTCTTAAGTTAAACGATTTTGAAATATGAAAAGAATATGCTATATCGCCTGAAAAACATAGTTTCTCTATTTTCGTAGTCATTTCTGAAAGCAGTTTGCAAAATTAAGGTGTATATCACTTGGTTTGTTTCGGCTGAGATGTTTTTCTTGCAATTTTAGGTTCAATTCTTAAATTAATAAATCTTTCATGAGATAATTTTTTATATCTACTGGCATATCTTCTTTTTTACATTTTGTAGCAACGAACATCCATTCTTCCATTACCTAGCTAACCAGCGTGTACTTTTATCCAAACCTAGATGGATATATTAATTTTGTATTTAAGTTTGACATTTCTACTAGATGGTGAGCGAGAAGATTGCGAATATCTTAAAAGCCGAATTAGCTGTCTGTCTAGATCTGGACTAGGGTGGTGATGGATTGCTTCACTTAGGGTTGGGAGTTCTATTCAGTTGCCCATCCATTATTTTGTATATTCATTTTTTCATTTATAATATAAAGTGCTGCTCCAATATCCTCTTTCATCTTTCACCCGTCTGCGAAGGTGGCATTTGTTAATTGGAATCATTGATACGTGTCAGGACAATTAAGTTTCTAGGTTAAAAAGGGGTGTAATGGGCAACCCTTGCTGTTCTCTTGATATTTTTGGGTTGATTTAATATTTCTGAATCTCATGTCAGTTGTTCTAATTTTTTCATTTTGTTGTAGATGGCTTCTTAACGTTCCTTAAAGGAGGAGAAGTATCTCGTAATGATATGTAGGACAATTGTTGAAGCTGAATTAGTTGTACATTGAGGATTGCGGAGGAATTTTTGTTGATTGTGCAATTTTTCTTTCATCCGAATTTATAGTTTTTGTCTACACTATTGTATAGTGACTGAGTGACAATTTTTATTGCGGTACTGCATTGTTGCTGTTAAAACGTCTAAATATTCTTGCTATAATTGAGAGGTGTTATGGATATTCCACTACTTTGATTTCTTTTTTATTAGGTGCTGGTTTCAATTAGATTTATCGTTATTTGTTTTAAAGAGACTTTAAAAGACTTTTAATTTTGTTCTGATATTCCCCCTTATCCTTTCTGAACTGTTTTTTCAATATAGATGAAGTGTGCATTTTTGGTGGATATTTCAAATTGATATGTGCGTATCATTTGTTAAATTCTCGGATCTTTTGTTTTGTATTTTTGAATACCAACTTTCTTTTTGTCCTTGATTATGAAAGCAAAATCCTTTGTAAAATTCGCATATATATATATATATACCTTCTGGCCATTTGTCTAGAAAATTAGGTGTGGATTAAGTTATCTAGAGGTCAAAAGATGCTGCAAATCTCAGAGGCCTCTTTTTACTTCCAAACCATATATTATGAAGAATTTTTGTTGATTGTGCATTTTTTTTTTACATTTTAATTTAAACTTAATATAAGATATATTTTTAAGGTAAATTTTGGGAAACTAAAATAATAAAAACATTCAATTTCAAATTAGTTTCTAAAAATTTGATTTCAATATACCTCTTACAAAAAAATTCACAATTGAAATTTAAAAACAATTCGAAGCAAAATAGTAAAGAAAGCAACATGCCCTCTTCAATAAAATTGAAATATTTAATATAATCGAACATTGTTCAGAACTTCATATTTTACAATCTTAAAATATGATATTATAAAATTTGCAAGCGATAATTAACTTAGGAACGTTCAAAAATTAATTTAAACGATATTTGAGTTTTATCTAAATAATTATGATGATTCTTTTTATCGTTAAATGTAGGAAGACAATTAAATAACTTTCCAAATATTAAAAATTTTATAGAGAATCAGGGTTTACTTAAGTTATGGAGCCTTTATATAATTACTTTGTCCGTTTAGAACTAATCAATATGAGGGTCCAGAATTTTGATGCCCTGCCCTTATCACATATTTCTTCATTTAACTGATAATTCTTCCTCTAACTTCCATGCAGCTGATATTTGTATGATTTGTATTATTAAGCTTCTACTGTTGAAGGTATCATTTTAGGTTACCTACAGTGTTTTACTACTATCTGTGTTTTTTCATGCTGTTGTCTGCATTATTTATGTAGCTGATTGTTGTGAAATCATTTTTTTCTGTGATGACTAGAATAAAGATTTTAGAATAATGCTGATTTTTCAGATTTTTGGATCTCTTTATAAAGCTTTAGGAAACGTGATATTAACTTTCTTCTATGGAACTTGGACTGAAGATATGATTAAAGTTAGTAATATATTTTAAAGATGAAGTTGCATCGTTGAAATAGAACTTCTTAATGCTTTCCAAGGTTTTGGAAGTAAAGTCGATGAGTTTATATGATGAGATCTTTTTAAGTTGTTTTTCGATTTTGTGAAATGGGAGATTAAGTATTATTTTAAATGATTAGAAATTTTTCTAGTTCGAGGAATTTATTGTTAATCAGAATCGAAGAACAGCTTGTGAAGTCAGGTGGTCTGATAGTATTATATAATCTGTAAAATACATGTGTTTTTATCATTTGGAGGGATCTTTGTTACATTTTGTAATCTTTTTGTGATATTCTGGTGTAAGGATGGCAGTTCAGAAGAAATTCGTTTTTATTAATTTATAGTTTTATTAATTTCTATTCCATATAATTGAATAGTATTTGGAGATATAAACACTCTAACAGGAACTGTTTAATAAGATGGAAAAGAACTGACCAGAGAAACTTAATTCAATTTTGGAGCACTTTTTCGACGTTTGGTCAAGATTCGAGGAATCTGTTCTAGGTTGTAAAATGAAGAAAGAAGAAAAATTTGCTTTTACTTGAAATTTTTTTAGACATTTCTCTACGAGAGAGGGCCTAGATAGTCTGATGGTATTTTTTCTGTTTTGGAACAAGAGAACTACTGATTAGAGACCGGTTTCTTCCGAAGAACCATCTTATAAGCGCTTCTGATGCATCTTAAATCCGTCGGGGCCAAACGTCCTCCTGATTTAATGGTGCGGAAGTTTGGAAAGGATGATGTCAGCTTTAGTGACGTCCTCATTATCAGACCGAGGTTCAAAACTATGAGGACAGTTCCAAAATAGCTCTAGTGTTGCTTAAAAAAGTAGAGTTAGTATAACTGAACTGGATTCTCGGGAAGAGAAAGAAAAAATCTAAATTTCTGGATTATGCATGCTAATTCGAGATACTTGTTTATTTCAGTATATTTTACAATAAGATTGATGGTGTATGCAATTCAATGGGGCATTCCAATTAGTAGCGTTGAGAAGATAAGGATGATTTATTGGTAATAGAAGGTTCTCGAAGTATGGTTTTACTTTATTTTTTAACGATGTATTGACTTCAAAAATTAACGCACATTGTTTGTATGCAACTTCCTAAAAACACAAGACATTTAAACTCTTATTTACTACTCATTTTAGCTTAAAAAACGATGGAAATAATAATAATGTGTTAAAGAGATAAAATAAGGGCTTCAATACAGATCTAAAAATAACCATTATCTATCGGCAATTACCATCATTCTTGGCTGAAAAAGAAATTTAGCAAATTTATTCCATTATCTTGAATCACAAATCCAATTTTAATCATCCTAAATCGGAATAGGATTTTGCTATATGCCGTAATTGTTAATCTGTGCCCGAAATAACTCACTGCATAGCCGAAGGAATTAAATCAATCATGAATGTGAGAAAAATTCTGTTCAGCTCCAAAGTAATAGCTGCGGAGCTTCCCCCCCCCTCCCCCAACATTAGCGTCGAAGTTTATTTCTAAACAAAGGAATTGATTTTCGAATATTTTCTCATCGGACGTCTCCTTAAGAGAGTCAACAAGTTCTGAGAAAATCGGCTTAAAGTCTTAGTTTCCAAAGCGGTTGTGGAAAAGGCAGGGCTGAAGTGCATTAGCCGAGAATGCAGTCTGTAATATAATAAGCCATTTCTAACACAGCTGGTAAAGAGCTTTTAAAAAGGTACCGATTTTCCGTTTAATGTTTGCCGAAATTTAATGAGTGTGATTTTAAGCTGAAGCTAAGGTTAGTTAGTAACGCACTGTTAATAAAGAAAGAATACGAAATGACGAAAATTGTAAGTAAGGCGAGAAGTATCACTAAACAAGGGCAAAACATCAGAAATTCTTTCACTGTCTTGTAATTGTTGCATATCTGTTAGAAAATAAAACACGCTTAATAGATTGGTTTGTCTTTCTTCAATCGAGTGCTAAATATAAAAGAAAATTGTAGTAATCATAGAATTGTTCACATAGTTCCTTTTCAGTATTATTTTTTTAACACTGACTGGCTAAGTTTCAATTATCTAATTAAATACAACAGAGAAAATTACTCTGCTATACTTACATGCAGTTTTGATAGGTAGTAGAATATTATAAATCTTTTCTTGTGATTTCCTTTAATCCTAGTTTCATTGTTACAAAAATATTCAGATATTTTTAATGGAAGATGAATGAGAGTCAGATCAATGACACCCAGTCCTGTTTACCGACTAGGCGACAAAAATAAAGGTTATGGAAGATGCAGAGATATTGGCACTATATTTATTACAAGTCGATATTTGAAAACCGGTCAAAAATATTCGATACCCTGTTGGTAAACTATATAAGCGGGAGGCAATCACACGAGCTTCAATTCGATCTTTGGATCTTTGATACTGAAGTAAGCTCTTTTGGTGCACTATGAGCGATATATCATTGTTGTTTCTGTTTAATAAGGATGTGCTGTTTGTAAGTTGTTGTTTTCTACAATTGTTGGCTCTGTGTACGCTTATACGATCTGTGTTTCTGTGCTTTGATAACAATGTTTCTTGTTTTTCTTGTGAAATAAAAAGATATCTATTAAGTGTTTGGTAAACTCCCCAAACTTACCCATTGAACGATATTCCTTAACCATATTTTTCAGAAAACAGCGAAGCAAATGACTCTAAAAAATTTTAAAATAATCATTAGGGAAATGTCGTAATAGTTAATTATATCTAAAGACATATTTGCCGTGATTTAATAACCCTTTTAATTTTTTGTTATCCAATAAGATTGATAATTTTTTCTATTTCACACAAAACATTTGAAAATACTCATTATATTCACTACCATTGAAGTAAATTCTGTTCATCAAATTTTTCTCAAACTCGCGCAATAAAATCACACAATAAACAAAGTCAATTAGAATAATAAATACTGTTATCCACTTTGAAGATCCCTTTGCTATAAAACATCATTTCTTAGTTTCTATTCAAATCAAAACAAAACAGTCTCTTAATAATTCGACGATTTTCAACTAACCATTCATAGCACAGATTAAATTCTTAAGCATGAATACACATATATCCTGAGATCGATACTCCTAACTTTAAAAAAAAAGTTTGTTTATATTCAATTCTGTAATCATCGAACACAAAACACAAATGTACTCAACTCATTTCAATAAATTGCATTGAAATTTCTTACCACCGCTTCGACGAAAACATTCAACGAAGACGATGGTCCGAACATCAATAGTCCATTGATAACGATACAAATTTGGCAACATCTTCTAGCTAACCTAGATTAGTTTAATAATTGTGAAGACACTGTCTTCACATAAAGGTTGAAAAGAAAACGAAAAAAATAAAGAACGCATAAAGTAGAAAGTAATTCAATAACCTCTCCGATTTCGGATCATCGAGTGTTTGCCAAAACGTCTCGGCTCTCTTATCTTAAGAGAAATGCGTTTTCCACACAAAACTTGTCTCTTCCACTTTAAATGAATAGATGAATTACCGATTACGACGATTTGTCTTCCTCTTGTTCTTTTATCTCTAAAAGAAGAAATGCTGATGAAGAAGAAGAAAAATCAATCCACACGACACGAACATCTTTAATTCGACCTTCCATAATTTGAGGTTAAGTCATTTAATGAAGAGCCTGAGTGCCTCAAGTTTTTCCCCCTTCCACCCTACATCTTCACCGAGCTCTCATCCTTGCATCACTGGAATTAAGTCAATGAATCTGGGATAATTAGAAGCACTTGATGCATCCTCTTCAACACTGGGGTGTTTCTTTTTCTTTTCCTTTTTTTCTGATTTTACGTGAGTCTACCTAAGTTCTGGATCTTCCACATGTAGCTGAGACGAAAAAAATGTTTGATCTGATTAATTTTATTGAAATGTGTAACATGTTTGATTAGAGTATTAAAATTGTATTCATCTTTTTTGACGGGAGTGATAATGTTGTAATTAATAGGGAGAGATGTTTGTCAGGTGTTCTATTATTCGCCTATTTATTCATTTTTTTAATGCCGTTTAAGAAAGGAATTAATAAGCGTAAAGAAATAGAAATATTTTGAATTATTTCCTTTCTAATGGAAGGAATCCTGTATATATATATATATAATCTTCAAAAGTAAATTTTTGTATTTATACTTGATGCTGGAAAAGTAAAAGGTGCCTATAAAGTTAGACAAATATACAATTTTATCGGAAGTATTCGGATTATTGCCCGTAATATATTCAGTTAAGTATTAATACAAAATGTCCTTTTGAACTATATGCATATATTAACCATAATAGATTCGAATTATTTAACATAGTGGTCAGAATTATTGACCCTAGTGCAATAATTGAATTGTTGACGTGGAATTCCTAATATATATAAGCATGGCAAAAGGCATTAAAATTTTTTCTCCCTTATTGTTTGAAACATCCTTTTTGAAACTTGAACCTTTCATGTATTTCAAGAAATAAGAAATTCATAGTGTTGAGATCTTGTCATGTGAGGAGATTTGATAAAACTTATCTTTCTTCATTATCTTTTCACCAAGCTTCCTTTAAAATAGGGTCTCCTGCTGGAATTGTTGGAATTGGAACGCTGCCGAATTTCTACTTTATTTAAAAAAGAAGAATAAAATTTTTAGCGTGCCTGTTATAAGGATAGGCAGGGGTTTTGATGATACGAAGTAATCCAGAATAAACTATTGCTTTCTAAATAAATAAATAGACAATTTTAGAGAACAATCAAAATGTATACTTAATTATATTAAAAAGAATTTTTGTTAAAACTTAGAGACATCGAATTCTAATTTTGGCTCATGCAGCCACAGAGCCGTATATATTAGAGGGGTATCTTTCTATCAAAAGTGAAGTCTCATATCGAAACATGTGAATTTTCGCACACGTGATAGAGAATAATTATCAGTGTGATTTTTAATTCTTTTTTAGACTATATATGGTTAATATCCCTTGCCCCACACGGCCATATCAACGCCCCTTAATTTTCTCTGGGTTTTCTACCACCCCCTGAAATTCTCAAACGCCCACGAGGGGGCGTTATCACCCACGTTGGAAACCTATGGCCTAAAATTTCAGAATATTTTAAATGCGAAAGGGCAATGTAAACTTTTAATTTACATTTCCTTCTATGGTCTTAATTTTTGTTAGAAACTCTGTAATTTATGCTTTCTAAGAAAACCAGCAATTATTAGTTTGAAAGATTTCTTGTCCTTTTCTTCAGTACTATCTTAAATTCAACATTTTAAATGTTCAAAGCTTTACTTCTACCCAGAAAATACTGTTCAGAACAACATTTGAGTCGCTCTTCTCATTTTGGTTACGTATCAATAAATTGTTCAATAAAATCTATTTTTAAATGAACTGATAGAAATATTTTTTTAAGTTAATTGAACCTTCTAAATTCCCCAAATATACTTTAGGTGGAACCCAAGGCCTTTCTCTCATGTTTGTCAATATTCATTATAGCTCATTTTTTTCAATGTCTTATTATCAACTTTATACTAGAAACAATCATGGAAGTAAATACAAATTAAAAATAAATGCTTCTACTTAAAATTCGGAATGATAACATGTATATGTCATTGATGAAATATATTTATGAAGAAAAGTTGATAACAGAGTGGGCAGAAATATCAAGGAATAGAAAAAAATTAAGGAAGAGGGGAGGACAGATATTCGATAGGGGGCTTTATTCGTATTTCTCTAATATCTGTATCTGTAAGTTTTAATAGGTAATTTAAGGGAAAATCCTGGATGAACAAAAGTTTACTTTTTTCTCGCAGAACTTATACCGGAAATTATTATTTTGATTCAATAAAAATATTTAATATATTCATATAATTAATATAACGTTGCTCTTAATTGAGAAAAGCTCCAGTATTCTTTGATTTGTACAAAAATTAGACGCGATGAATTTTTTTTAAAATTATTTTTCCAATAATAGACCTTTAAAATTAATTAAAACATTAATCATTAAAAACATATTTGTGTCGCAGATCAATATTTACATGATAACTTGAGGAGTTTTATTACTACTTGAATTATAACTTGAGAAAGATTAACCTTTTTCTCTAACCAGGATTTCCTCTTGATGAAAATAACCCCTCTTGATGAAAATAATAAATATTCTATAATACATTAAAAAAAACCTGGCAGGAAAATGCTTTCTTTTCAATTTTTGTCTTCACTTTTGCCTTCTCTTTCTGTCGGTACTATTTCACAAATATTTCAAGAGAGAAGACTTAAAATAATAAGCATAGAGC
>JAPMOQ010032104.1:7444068-7619263 GCA_026543055.1 Argiope trifasciata | reverse complement strand
TATAAGTGTGTGTCCACTATCAACATTTCGAAAACAATTCATGTTTATATGAATAGCGTATGGGTATTCGCATGTTAGTCATAGAGTAGGAATTTTCTAGAAGGATTTAGAGATACAGATTCCTAAATAAGACATGATTCTTGTATTTTCCAGAATTTAATTTTGTCATCAAAGCTGCGAAGTGGCCTAGTTCGAGGACCATTGATTTGACATCCAGTCAGAATACGTTAAGATTATTTATAAACAGGAGCTGTCCAAAATAAGGGAAAACCCGTACAAAGAAGTTTTTGCACCTAATATGGTGTGATGGATTCTTTAGCAGTTAAAATAGTTTAAATCCTCATTAAAATGGACGTATGCAAAATCTGTATGATTGTAAGTGGGATATTGTATCATTCCACCAGCATAAATTTTTCCCAGAGAGAAGTAAAATGAAGAGAACGAGATCTCATTTTTAAACAAAACTCACAGGCTCTGATGTTTAATATCGGTTATTGTGTGTAATTGAGTCTACGGTGGTTTGGAGAATTATGAATGTATAGTCTTTCACCGTGAGTTTTATTTTCTTGTACAGTTCGTTCTAGCAGATATTACTTTGCCATGACTGTTGTATGCTGTCATGACTTTCGACGCGATGTCTTTTGATACTCCCAATAGCTGTGCAACTGTGATTTTCGTAGCAACAACCTGACAGTCTCTCACTATCTACTTTCTTTGGAACTCTGGAAAGTCTTATTTTAGCTTCAATGTTTAGTTAAGCCGACATTGAGGTAGAATACTCTCGTACCATCAGAATATAAGCAATAATGTTGCAAAAAAACTGACAGTTACACAATTAATTTAGTCTTATACCACCACCTATGGAAATCACTGTTTTCAGCTAGGTTTTTCTGTTCTTTTGGACAACCTCTATATTTCCATTTTCAGCGATATTAAAGTTTAAAAAGAATATTTACATTTTTGGGATTTGAATAATATACGAAATTCCATTCATTTAATTTGTTTCAATTCATATGAGGTTATCATACTCAACAAGCAGACGTAGTGCTAACAACTAGTTCTTTTCAAACTCGAAAACATGGAAATATATAATTATTTTAGAGAAATTTTTGATGATTGTAATAATTTCTTCTTTTATACTTCTTTATGAGATCAAAAAAATTAAGAAACTTTGCTCTCTAACATTAAATATATTTTATAAGATATCATTTAATTACACTAAAAAAATATACGAATTTATTATTTTCCAAGTGAATTTTTTACCTTCAATCCCTTAAAAAAAAGTAGCATAGAAAATAGCACAAATAAGTAATTATAGTTCCTATAATAAAAAAAGCGTATCAAAAAATGCTGAAATGTATAGTTAAGCAGATAAGTAAATAAATCCTTCGGCTTCTTGATAAGCAAATAGATTTATATTAGAAAACATATTTATTCTAATAAGTACCATGTACCTCATTAAAGTGCTCGTCGTATCGCTAGAATTAGCCTCATTATAAAAAGTGGAAACATTGGAAGTTGAGGGAATATTAGCGCAATTACCCTGTACCCTTAAAATAATAGTTATACAAATAATGAAGGAGTAACATAGTAAGGAATCATAAGCAAGAAAAATAACAAATAAAATTATTCTTGGCAACCTAATTATATTTCTGCACAAATCTTTGAATCAAATATAATGGATTTTTTTAAAGTATATATAAGAATTTGCTTATTTCGTATAATTTCTGCTCTTTCTTAACATTTTATTAAGTTCTAAAAAGAGAATATTTTGAGTTAAGCCCTTATTCATTATAAAAAATGATCTTCATTTAAAATTTTGTAAATATTTCTCTTGAATAATTTCCAGGAATCCATAGCGATTCAAAGAAAGCCTTGCAATTATTTTAAATGTTAATATTCAATATTATAATTAAAACTGATATAAAGCTAATTATTTTTAATGCAAATGTAATTTTTTATTATTAAACGAATCTCTAAATTTTTATCAATAAGTTTTGTTTATACACTGAAGTGACAAAAGTCATGGGATGACTGTTAATATCAAGTAGGTCCTCCTTTTGCCCGGCGAAGTGCAACAACTCGACTTGTCATGGAGTCCACAAGTCCTCTGCAGGAATATTGAGCCATACTGTCTGTATAAACGTCCATAATTGTGAAAGTGTGGATGGTGCAGGAGTTTGGGCACGAACGGACCTTTCGATGATGTCCCATAAATGCTCGATGGGATTCATATCGGGTGATCTAGGTGGCCAGATCATGCGCTGGAATTATCCGGAATGTTCTTCAAACCAATAGCGAACAGTTCTGGCCTGGTGACATGGCGCATTGTCATCCATAAAAATCCCATCGTTCTGTGGGTACGTGAAGTCCATGTATGGCTGCAAGTGATCTGCAAGCAGCTGAACATAACCATTTCCAGTCAATGATCAGTTCAGTTGCACCAGAGGACCGAGTCCATGCCATGTAAAAACAGCCCACACCATTATGCAGCCACCACCAGCTTGAACAGTGCCTTGCTGACAGTTTGGGTCCATGGCTTCGTGGGGTCTGCGCCACACTCGAACTCTACCATCAGCTCGTAACAACTGAAATCGTGACTCATCTGACCACGCCACGGTTTTCCACTGGTTTAGGGACCAGTCGATATGCTCACGAGCCCAAGAGAGTCGCTGCAGGCGATGTCATGCTGTCAGTAAAGGCACTCGAGTCGGTCTTCTGCTGTCATAACCCAAGGAAGACAAATTTCACCGCACAGTCCTATCGGACACGTCCCTCGTACGTCCCACATTGATTCCTGCAGTTATTTGACGAAGTGTTGCGTGTTTATTAACATTGACCATTCTACACAGACGTCGGTGGTCTCGGTCGTTAAGTGCAGGTGGTCGCCCACTGCGTTGTCCATGATGGGATGGGATGCCTGAAATTTCATACTCTCGGCACACTCTTGATACTGTGGATCTCGGAATGTTGAATTCACTAACGATATCCGCAATGGAATGACCCATGCGTCTAGCTCCAACTAACATTCCACGTTCAAAGTCTGTTAATTCTCGTCGTGCCGCCATAAATCACGAAAAACCTGTTCACATGAATAACTTGAACACAAATGAAAGCTCTGGAAAACGAACTGCGCATTTATACTTTTTCGCTGCGATACTACTGCCATCTGTATATTTGCATATTGCTATCCCATGACTTTTGTCACTTCAGTGTATATCCATTCGAAATTTCTATTTTTCAAAGAAAAAGAAAAAAAAATTCTTCGTAATGCGATAGGTGATGTTTTTCAAAATTAAATATAATTGAAGAGTTTTTTAATTCCATTCTAAAAAAGTGTTTTTTAACCATTTCTGTTATATCCGTTTTTTATTATCCATAAAAATACTTTGGTATTACTTAAATATAAATTGTAGAAAATCAAAACGATTGAAAAAATTAAAATGGCATTCTAGCTGTAAAGAACGTGAGGTTTTTTTTCTAGGTAAAACCACTTAAAACAATGATAGAAAAAAGTTGAAATTTCTGAAAAATGCTATTAGTTTCACGGATTTATTAATTAGAATTTTGAACAAATTAAATACATAACTATCACTTAAAAACCTACTAACCTTTAGAGATTTTTTGTTTTTAAGAAAAGTTTTAAAAAAATGAACCTGTCTTGTTTGAAAGAAGAAATACGTTATGCAATGACAACATGAATTTAAACTTATTTTCATTATAAATAACACTAATTTCTTTAATTATACGGATTTTTCAATAATTTTTGCTTTTCAGGGTAAAAGAAAAAAATAGTTAAATGTTTTTATAGTGTAAACTTATTTATTTTTATTAAAGTTTTTGGTTCGATATTGACTGATTTTAATTAGTTTCGAATTATAATTGCATTAATAGATATTTTTTTCTCTATTTGTTTTTTATGAGTTTAAAATATTGATTTTTCCAAGCTAAAGATATCCCGAATAACTTTTCAGGTTCAACTCCTTGAAAATATAAATTTTAAATTATCAATTAAAATACTGAGAAGCATTTTTAGAATGAAAGTATGACAAATACTAGACATACATTATTACCTTCTAAAACGAAAATCAGTTTTAAAAAAGTCAAGTAATAATATAGGATTGTAGTGGTTATGTTGTTTAGTCAATATTTTAAACCTTTTTAGCTGTCTCTAACTGTTCGTTACTTAATGCTATACATTTTGCAAAAATACTGTTTGTTACTTTATGCTTGTTTAAAATGCGGAGTTCTTAGTTTTAAAAAATCACAAATAATTGTATGTAATTGCAGGATGAAATTGTTTAATCAATATTTTTAACCTTTGTAGATGCCTTTTCGTTAGTTTATATTATATATTTTTGTAAATTATTGTTTGTTGCTTTATTTTTGTTTAAGATGGAGGATTCATCTAATTAAAGAATAGAAGAGTATCTTACAGTTGATTTATATTCCTAAATTTTCTTCCCCACCTAGTAAAACTATTATCGTTTGATTTTTAAAAAAACTGCATTTCTTATGACTTGTTAGAAGTGTCAGTTTTTAAACTAAATAGGAAATTACTGTTTCAAATTACTCTCCACTGAAATTTTAAAACAACCGCTTGGTAGCCTGTGTAATATAAAAAATATAGCAATTATCAATAATAATAATAGTAAAATTGAAGTCGAGATTTTGAAGTCGAGTCGCATATTCACTTTCAAGAATTTCCTGAATTCGATTAACACATTTTTGGAAATTGTCCGCCAGTTTGGCAATGATAACTCATAAAAGCTTTGAGTTAGAATGGTGACATTTTGTATGCGATCTTTTCCCCAAATTTGTTGATTTCTACCGAATTTGAGCAAAATCTGCACAGAAGTCTGTCCTGAATGTAATTTAACAAAATAACTAAAAAGTGAAGAGAGATAGGTAGACAAGATTCAGTGCACAGATTTAACCTATAGTGAAGACAAACATCAAATTTTGAACCAAATCCAATGAGGGGCTGACCTTTTTGTTCAGTATTTTTATAAACATAAAAATGCAGTACTTTTATAAACAAAAAAATAACGTAATAACTTAGTCAAGATGAATTAAATTATCAAAATTGGTATGTGATTTTGTAACACAAGTGTAGTTGTGTGCCAAATTTTTATTTCAATCTGTTGAGAAAAACTAATTTAAAATTCAAATTCAATTTTAGATACTTGCATCCATAAGCAAAGAATTAATCACCTAGAAAATCGCCAAAACTCAATCAATAGATTAAATAAAATGGCCAAAGTTTAATATTTCGTAACTATTGTACGCCATTGCCATGCAAGCAATTCTTTGGTACAACACCTTTTATTAAAGAGTATGGGGAAACATTTTGGGAGAGTAATGATGCTGATTTAGACGTTGTTTCTGACGAAATAATAACTTTCATACTTTAAATCATTGTAAAGAACGTTTGCAAAACAGTTGTTTACTTTAAAAGGTAATAAGAGGTCTTTAAAAGTTTAATATAGGCAGTATGCTAATAAACACGCACCATATATATATTCGACCATATTATATTCACCAATCATATTATATTCAATTTTTTTTACTTATGCAAAGAAATTCGAGACAGTGTTTTCACAAAAATATCAACGAGTATTTGCTCTATTTGCATTTTCGCTATTCTTTTCCATTACTGACTCTGTGTAACATGAGACACAGAACTACAATTTTGATGTGAAAACCGCCAATAAATTTCATTTATGTAACTCGGTGCGGGTTTTTTTTTCCTTTCTTTCTTTCTTTTTTTTTAATTTTCATCTCAATATATGCATAGATAGATTTAAGAGAGTTGATCTGTTGACGGAATTTGTCTGAAATTTGTTACGTTCCGATAACTTAGCGTGATCAAACGATGGCAAATTCATCCGTTACAAATCGTTCTGTTTTTGTGTTATTTTGGATGAAATAGGTATGCATATATATTATAAGGCAGATTCAGTTTAAAATTTTGTATATAGCTGCATAGGAATAATCATTGTGTACTAAATTTCATTTATTTTCATGTAATTCTGCTAAAATGTTGTCTTTCGCTTCTTTTCGGATTCAGTGCTCTAGTTCGCTACCGAATTTACATATCTTATAATTGTATTTACTTCAACTGTATCGTGTCAAATGTATATAATTCGTTACTTTAGAAATATTTGTACCTGTACTTATTTGAGAGCAGTAAAAATTCCCTCTCGATAATGTAAAATGATTTTTAGCTATTTGGAGTTAAGCCCTTGGAATAAAATGTATTTAATGGTAATGTTCAATTTTGCTTCCTTAGACAAGTCCAAAGGCTTTTGAAATATCGAATTTAACTCGCTGTATTTCTTAGTAAATAGGTTATCAAGCATAATTCCAAAAATAATTTTTCTGGCCTCTTGAAAGCCTAGAGTGTATGAGTTTCAAAGTTTAAATTTTTTTAAATAAAAATATTTTTAGTAGCTTCAAGCAACTTGCATTAAAATTAATTGATTTTATGACAAGAAGGGCATTGTGTAGATAAAAAGCTAATGTAAAAATCTATACAAGATATTTTTTGGTAGCAATGCTAGAGTAAATAGAAGCAATATTTTAATATATCCTCCTTTTTCAATTTGAATGGAAATGGGTACCCTAAATCACCTTCATTCAAATGAAGAAATATTTCTTTGAATTTAGAAAGTAAGGATTAATTTATCCCAGTATCTATTTAAAATATGAGATTGATGGCTAGAAATTTGCGTTATTTCCCAAAAGGTTTTATGAAGTAGGCAAAAGATGAGAGAATGCGTATTCTTTTATCATTTACTAGAATAATTCAAGTTGATTTCAACAAAGGCTCAGTCTGCTAGAAAATCTTTTGAAATGAAAATTCGAATAGAATTTCAAGAATGTGACCTTTCTGTTCATACAAATACTTCACGCAATAAATAAGAAATTAGACGAGCCGTGTAACATTCGTAAAAAAAAAGCATATAAAGATTTCTTTTCCTTATTTTTTTTTTCGGACGCAATAAGCATCGAAATATAAGAGCCCATTTCCCAGGAATGAAAAATAAGATATCCCAATATCACCGCAGAAACCCGATATCCCGCCAGTAAATGCAATTTCTTAGTGAAATTGAGACCGACGTCCAATTGAAGTGATTTTGACGCGCGAGGCATTCATTTTCAGGAGTAATAGACAATCAGTTGAGCATTTCTACAGGTACAAAAAGGGGAGACGTTAAAAAATCATCAAGCAAAATGAAAAGAAATGTAGCAATTTTCTCTTGATTACTGAATAATTTCGTGTTTCAATGTAATTGCGATGCGAATTCGACTTCCATACAGTTATCGTACTTTATTCCAAGATGAAAGTTCTCCAAGAAGAAATTTCCGCTCGGTAATTACATGTAGCCTTTTCTTTCTTTATCGCTGATGCTTTCTACTTTCCCCTCTCCCACTCCTCTCTTCATTTTTAGCAATGAAGATTTTTTTTCCAGCAATTTTTTTTATTTATATCATTTTTTTTCTTTATTGTTGAAGTAGGCATCCATTATGTATGAGTACGAGTGGAACGACAAAACGATGGGATAGATGGAAACGATGCGGAGGTGTAAAGTTTAAGTTCCTAAGTGTGTGATGTGCCTAGAAAGATGTCTGTCCCGGTTGTAAATACCTTTCGACTTTTTTTAATAAAAATCACTGTGAAGATAATGCAGTCCGTTTGATATGTCAGTATTGTATAATTTTTTTTAAAAATATCCCATCCATTTCAAATGGATGATCTTAGATACTAGTGTAATAAATTTTTATGGCACCCATAACTTGGCATTTTTCGACTAACTGAAAAGTAAGTTTCATAATAATATTTGTCTGCAGATAATTTTCGATGTTGGCTGGTAAAATTCAGTGTGATGATAATGTAGTCAGTTTGATTAGTCATTATTATTTTTTAAATATTCAGATTTATTTACAGCGTTATAAATTTGTTCCCATAACTCGACAGTTTCGATTAAATGAAAATAAATATTTATTCAAAGGATTTTCGACGTTATATAGTAAAATTGTATTCTGTGGAACATAATGCAGTTCTTTGGAACTATCTGTTTGCTGTAATGTCTTACCTTGCAGACATTATAACAAAACTGAGAGGAAATGCTGAAAATGTTGCAAGATTTGTCATATTTGTTCGATTAGTTGAATAGATTCAAAAGATGTCTGATCCCGTCATAAATATAATTTACCTGGTTTCAAAGCTTTTTTTTAAATCCAATTTTTAAATGATACCTTATTTATGCGACACCGAATTCTTTATAAACTACATGCTAGTACATAGCTCGTTACTGTTATAGAAGAAATAATCTTGGAAATATTATTTGGAATTTGAAATAATTTTCTTGTTTAATTAAGAAAGATAGGAATATTTTTTATTTTATAATTGGCAATGAAAGGATATATAAAGGATTAGGATTATTCTATTTTTATTATCCAAACACACATTCCTTTTTATATTAGATTTGCGCATTCTTTTAGAATTGTAATACTTGGTGTTTTTTCAGAATTGTCATGAAAGAAACTATTTATTGTATCTCGTGATTCGTTTAATATTTGTTCAGAAGTCTCAAGTTTAACGTTAAAAAATACTAAAATATTTTTTTAATTGATTATATATAGAAAATATATATTTATACCATAAAATAGTTAATATGGTTAAAAAGATAATTTTTTGAAAACTAAGATGGTGAAAAAATTTTTGTATTGTAATATTTTAGGAAGTTACAGCAAAAAAAATGCTAAAATTTTATTAAATAGTTAGATAAAATTTCAAACTTACAGGAATGCTTTCCCTAAAATTTTCTCGTAGGTACTGGGAAAAAACTATTACTACTCAGAAAGACTTACATTGCATTTATATACAATAGCTATGAAATATTAATGCCTAGCTTGAATTCAGCATCTGTATTGAATCTGTTGCCTCCTTGGCGAGTTATTGGGTGGTTAATCCATGAGTAATAGATGCGATTAATAGATCTGAAAATATTTTATACTTCAGATAATTTTACTATGCATATAATCATCCTGCAACCGCAGGTAATAAGTAGTCGAAATTGTATCGGAATCGGATGAGCAAGCAGTACGGCAGAGCATATAAGACATACAAACATTCATTTTTATTTATATAGGTAATTCTTTAACAATGAAACTGGGGAAATCGATATGGAAATTAGAGGCGAAGCTCATTTTATAAAATAAACATTAGAAATAATATTCCGCATAACTTTCTCGATTTCTTCATTTATACATTTAAGATGATTATGTATAATAATAATAAATTCATGTAAAAATTTAAACAATGCAGGCATTTAGAGGGTAAGCTTCGATGTTAGTGTATTAGTCTATAAAATCTAAGTGAATCAATTTTGCTTTATATTTTTATTCTCTAATCTCTTTAAAATGGAGAAAATTTTATAATGGGATTTTTCCCCCACGCTTATTATCATTTCTGACTTGGCTGAAGGTACTTTGCACAACATATGCTAAGAATTCTACTGTAGTGTTACTTTTACTATACATGATATTAAAAATTAGAAAGGAAATCAAATGCATGCAGATTTTGTTTGCGTACACCGTCTTGAATTAAATTATCTTTTTCTTCATAAATTCTTTATGAATTGAGTTTGGACAAAATTCATTTCACACATTTTTCACTTTGCAGTGTTCTTGAGGAATTTGGTGGAATTTGCTAGTTACTGACTTATTTTGTCTCTAGATAAATAAATTGGGGCCACTTACTAAATTCCAACGGCAAATACATTTTAATTTTTTTTAAATTCAAAAATATGCTATTTTTGTAAAATATTGCTTGTTATTAGACATTTCCATTTGTTTTAAATTGTTGCATATTTGTAACAGACGATTTTTTGAGCGATAAAATAAATTTTTATATAATTTTCATTCATTAAAATCATCAGCTAGTACAATTAATTCATATATTTTTCCTACCATTGTTTGGCACAATTTCAATGAAAATTTATATCGTGTTTGCTCATATACTGGTAGCTGTTTATTATTTATTTGTCATTTAAATAGAGAAAAACAACCATATAATATATATCATATTTCTATTTATAAAAAAATTAATTAGTTTAGATTAATGAAAGAAATATGGATTTCTTTAATTAAAAGTTTAAGAAAAATAAAGATATAAAATTTTTGAAACAAATACAAACTTGAATTTGAAAAGGAAATTGAGAAATAAAAAAAATACAGATCTAAAATCTTGAATGTTCTTTTGAATAATGTCACTAGGAAAAATTTCATTTTTCCAATATGTTAATCTTATGAAGGAAATTTCTTTTAAGTAATATAAAATAATAGATCAGTAATTTTAAATGAAATGTCATTTATTTAAAATTTATTACATAATAAATTCATACGATTGAAACAACTTGTATAAATTTAATATGTCGCGAAATTAAACTTTCTTTTAAAAGAATATCTTTATTTTAATATTGCTTATTAAAAATATTCAATTATTTTTTCTATATTTTATTTTTAAAAACACAAGTTTTTAAAACTAAGCTCGAATATAGAAATTTAGAATTTTTTTAACTAGTTTTCGTTTAGAATATGATATACTAAAGATATCCAAATATAAAATTGAAATGATAGGAAATATACATTAAACAATCCATGAGAAGCGGTGGGACATGTATTTTCCAAGAACATCATTAATTCTTTCAAATGAAAGTTTTTTCAATTCTTTACTGCTTTTTTAAAGTTACCTTTCTAGGAAATTTAAGTTTGGATTGCAAATAATTTCGGACATCTATTAAAATGTTCTGCCAAGTGAGTGAAGTTCCGTTCACTATTCTACTGTTCAGTTTTAGCTTAGATAAGCCCCTTCAGGGTTTTTCCCCCTTTTTAAGGACTGTTTTCATTTAGAAAAGAATAATAGATTTTTCTTGTAGCTCAAAAACCTCTTTGAGGTGTAATCTCCCACGTGCAATCGCAAGTATTACGAAATAAATTTAAAAATTTAATATGAGTGAAAAGAGAACAGTGATTGGCAATTTCTCTTGCAATCGACATAAGGTTTTTAAAATTATTTTTGGATCTGTTGGTGGCAAAATAAGGCAAATGAATGCGTTATAAGGACTTTAGATATGATTTGTATCATCACTCACAATCGCTGAAGTTAAAGATGAATTGTATATTTAAATGGAAACTTTAAACAGATTGAAATTAATTTGAAACATTTATTAAATTATGCTAAGTAATTTCACATGTATCATTGGTGTATAATGAAGGTAGAATCAGAGCTTTGGATGCTGTATGGCGCATCATTCTCTACTGCTTTAAGTTTAAGAATTTTATATTCGAATTGAATAAAAATTTTAAACAGATTGAAATTGATTTCAAAGATTTAACAAATTATTACGCGAAGTGATTTCTCAGTTATCGTTGGCATATAATAAATGCATTATCAAAGCTTCGTATAATGTATGTGGTATCCTTGTCTACTATTAGAGGTTAAAGTGGATTTTGTATTCGAATTGAATGAAGATTTTTGAAATTAATGCTAAACATTAATTAAATTTTTATGTAAAGTAATTTATTATTTACCATTGGTGTATTATTTACAGTTTTTGTAGATGATTCCGATCTCATTCTATCCGTGATCCTTTTCCAATCACAAAATAATGAGTAAAAGTTTTCTTCCTTCTAGAAAAATGCCTAATAGGTACATATAATAGAAAATATTATAAAAGGCAGATGAAAAGAATTTATATTATAAAATTTATGTTCGAAATAAAAGTTTTTGTGTAATGCCGTTGAAGAACAAGGCAGAATAAATGCATTGCAAATATTTTGAAATCTAAATGCGATATTACACACTACAGCTTATAAAGTCCGCTTACAAAAGACGATGCCGGAAAATATTTTTGCAGTCATGTTAATAAGTTATCTAAAAACAGGCCAATTTTTTCTCTAAGGTATTGCTCCCCGAATTTAATTTTTTCAGGGTCTCTTAAATTTCATGCTTTCTTTGCATACTTTTATCAGCGTGAATATTCTTCAAAACTGTCACAAAAATATCTGAAAAACAGTTTAACGAGACTTAAATCTTACGTTCTGATCTTTTAGCTATTTAGCATAAATATCATATATAATAAAAACTGGAATCATCCAGCAGATATTAAAAGGTAATTTTTAACCCTTACGCATTCGCGATCTAAACTTTAATAGCTGTGATTCTAGCTGCAGCAATGCAAGTTTGAAATTCTTAAAAGGCTTCGCATATTTTATCCAAGCAATTTAACAAGGCACGCTTGCAAGAAATAAAATAAAATAAAAGGAGGGGAAGATGAGATTATAAAGAAATGAAATGAATTTTATGTTTACTTTTTCTGAAAAGAAAACATCGAATCATCACTTTCCCCAAGAAAAAATAAGCGATCCGGTTTCATAAAGAAATTGGGTAGCATGTTTCTAAAACTCCTTTATGGAAACCAGTTTCCTCTAAAATATTTCACTCGGCCTCCATTTTTATTTCCTTTTAAGATTTTTGTTTTCATAGGAAAGAAAGAAAAAGCCTACGAATGGTTTGGGTTTCCTAGAACTAAAATTAATTCATTACAAAGAACTGTGAATTCCTTTTTCCAAAGAATACAAGTCTTCTGTTTCATTTTATGAAATGAATAAACAATTCCATTATAATTTTTTTTTCCTCGCATGGAGATGTTATCTGCACAAATCCAAGAAAAAATCTTTATATATTATTCGTGCTTATAAAGGATATGCATATAGTACAAATATATGTGAAGACATAACTTGCGAACATATGTTTTGAATGTTTTGCGATTCATTTTTTATGTTTATTTTCTTTCAGAATATTAAAAAGCTAAATTGTTAGAAGTGATGGTATTTCGCAAAATTTCGAACGAGATTTATTATGTTAATATCAATGTATTAAAATGTTTAAATTCTTGAAATTCGTATATACAAAAAAATGCTGATCTAACAAGAAGACTGCAGGAATAAACGATGATTTTATGAAATTTGTTTTATTATTATTATATTCTTTAATACAGTGTGTCGATAAATATATTTCTGCGTCTTGATCTCAAAATATTCTTAATACTACCCTTTTTTTAATCACTTTTTTTTAATTCACTGGTTTCATATTTATAATGATTGAATTTCATGGTAAATTGTGTACACATTTCATAATGCATTTCAATTCTAAAATTGTTTTCAGATTTTAAATGTCTTCAAGTTGAGTTTAATTAAATTTTGATTTCACATCAGTGATATAGTTTGGTAGTAAATTTAAGGCAATATTCATGTTAAATAATAAATTAAGAATTAGTCTAATAATTCAAAAATAAACAATAAATGTTTTATAAACAAGTATTTTAGTTCGCTTTGAAGGGTGTAAAATACATAGTTTATAAACGAAACATGAAAATAATAATTTAAAAAAGTATCAATCGTTATAACAACGCTTAATACTAGTAGAAATAATGGAATGTATACTAATAAATTGGATATTCTCATTTTAGGCTTAGTAACATCTTCTGTTTACAAAAAATGTTCTAAGAAAATCGGCGCATGTGTTGCTTTAGTCATCTGAATGCCATTCAAAGTTGAGCTGTACTTCCAAAATGGAATCTCATGTTGAATGAAAATTGAATGTATAATTAAGCGTATATAACATGCGATATTCTTTGACAAAAAAAATAACATAAGATGACAGTCTTTTTATTAAGCTTTAATTTATTTAATTTGATGAAAAAGCTATACAGTTTGTGACGAACTACAAATAATGAATGGTTTTTATTTACAAAAAAAAAAAAAAAAAAATCCTTTAGTTTCCTTTTATCTACTTCAAAAACGGTGTGATTTTTTAAAATTATTATTTAGTTGCATGAATTTCCAGTCTAGAAGCAACAAGAAGCATATAAAGAGATGAAACTCATAACTGTAAACCCTTGGGCATATGACGAGGATGCTTTTTCTGGAACCTTCGCTTGAAAATTTTGAATAAAACAGAGAGAAGGACATTATCTCCATGACGTCAAATTAAACATACATTAGAACCGCCTTCACGGTGAATTTTTAATGGAATCGTCTTTCGAATCATTAAAATAAAATTGCAACAAGATCATTACCGTCTTCAAAATAGCCTTATGCAATTGAAATGAGTAATCAGCTAGTTATCGGATAATTGTTTTTGCTTTTCAATGTTACCTTAAATTAGATAATGCACGTTATTTCGAAAGCAATTCCAATGTATTTACTATCATTATTTCATTCATTTATTATTTTATTAAATATTTATATATATATCAAGTAATAAATTGCCTTCGCGGTTTGATTATTAAAATAAATTTTATTATATATGTATCGTTTATAAAATGTGATTCTAAGATTTTATCTTTTCATACACAATTTCTTGATAATTAGTCGCTAACACGCGAGTCCCATTTTTCGAGAAAAACAGCCTAAAAAAAGTAAAATAAACTAAACATTGTTTCCAAATACACCACATACCGGCGAAAAAGTTGTACACTCTGACTGGATACTTAGTCATATCAGAAGATTCTTTGCAGAGGGGCATTTATCTCCTTCAACTTGGCCTGAATGAAGCAAGTGAAGAGAATAATTAGTCCACTAAGTGGACAAGAGAGAAGAACTCTTGAGACGCCATTCCATCTCGCGTGGTTGTTAGGGCCGAGAAAAATGGACGATCAGGGATTTTAATTAAATTGGGACTGCAGCTCGTTAATCGACGAAAAACAAACAAAGAAAAAGCGAGAAGAAACAGCTGAAAAATGGCTCACATTATTTGGGAAGAACTGTGGTTTTGCTGAAGCCGGACGTTTTGTTTCAAATATTTCTTTCATTTTTTAACCAACTACGGTTTTTATGGGTGGAGAGGGGGGCGGGTATATTACGTTGCCTTGTTCCTTTCTTAAATTTTCATGACACCCAGGGATCTTTATAGTATGTTCAATAATCTAATTTACTTCATATTTTTATCAACTAAAAAAATACGTTTACGTTTTAAAATGAAATGAATAAAATTAAGGAGTACTGATTTAGTCATTTTATATTAATAACCGTTAAACTTTAGATTATAATTTATTTTTAGTCTTTTATTAATTGATTCTGATATTATCTTTTATTATTGTGGAAAAGGTGAAAAGTGATTTGAATATTTGGCTATCGCAAAATCGAAGACATAAGAACTGCCAGATGTGTACAATTTCTAAATAATACAATAATATTTGGAATACCTAAGGTATAATTTTGTGTTAAATTTAAATTCATGGGGAAAGGCAGCATTTTTTTCCTGGTGGTATTTCAGGAGAAACCGGTCCACATAGTTTATTTTAGAAAAATGTTAAGAAAACTTAAAAAAAAAACTTTGAGTAGAAATGATATTTAATTAATACATGAATGGAACAAGTTTTTACATAAAGATAGTTCCGAATACAATCAGATTAAAAAACCCATTACTTTCCCCCCAGGTCACTTTCTCCAACCATGTCATGCTTAACTTAAAAGGTCTCATATCAATGTTAATCATTATATTCTATACAAACAAGGTAACAGTGTTACTATATTAAATTTTCTTTTATAGATAAAAGCATAAACTGGATAGTATACATTGCGCCATTATTCTCGTCTATTTGGTCTTCCATGGTTATGCACCCAACTATCAGGAGAAACTTATGGAATTATTTATGGAATTTTATAATGCAAGTATATAACGTATAAAATCGGATATTGATTGACATTTTAGTTAAATTTCAAACAGTATATGTTGATGACCTATTAATATTGTTTAAATTAAGATTTAAATTAATTAGTGACTAAATAAAATTAAACTTTGAAATGGATAAATACATTATAATATGGTATAATATATAATCAATGCTTCAACATCTGAATAAATTGATAATAGTAAAAATTAATATATAGATAAAGAGAAACAGACTTCGGTTTTACAATGTCTTCTTTCGGTTCATTTTCGCAGTATTAAATTTCGTATAAAATTTTATAATAGTTAATGTAACATTACAGAAATCTTTCTAAGCTTTTATTATAAAAATTACTGTATATCCTTAATTATGAAGTCTAATAAATCTTTTGCAATCAAAATTTTTGCAAAATAAATAAATAAATAACTACAAAATAACCTTATTGGTTACATTTTTCTATAACTAATTTTAGTGTATTTATTTGGTTGCCTGTAAGTAAATATTTTTTTTTTGCAATGTAGAAATTTTTTTAATAAATAGTTGAATTTCTTTTTGTAAAACAATTTATTAGAGTTTCAATTAAATTGTTTAATCATTGTTCAAGTATCTCCCCAATGGCGTGTAAATCAAATAAGGTTTTTATATTAAAGTATCCTGAAATTAATTAAATATTGTGATAACTGCGATTCCATCGTCTAAAAAGGATTGTACACCAAAAAAAAAATTGCAATATATGCTTAAGAAAATTCTGAATGCGTTTTAATCAGCATTTAGAAATAATTTTTTTCTCGAATGGTTTATAACTTAAATAACTCTTTTTTTATCCAATAATCTATGTTATTATCTAATTAAGCATATTTTCCATTGCCTCTATGTACCGAAATAAATTTTCCTCATCACATTTCCTTGTTTAGAAAATATTATTTTTTGCTCTTTTTAAAACTATAGTTTTGTGTGATTTCAATATAATGAATGACTTATAAACAGCCTTTAAATTCAAATCAAATGAAACTCTACACATTTACAAGCAATACATCGTTTTCTGATATTAAGATCGTTTAAAATTAACTGTTTACACGTGTATTATCATTTTTTTGCGAAATCTCATAAATGTTATAAATACTACGATAGAAATTTTAATGCCTCCTAAACTTGCTTATTATTACGGAAAATTTTGAAAATCTGAGTTGGGAATTGCGTATGATGAAAAAGTCCAATAAACTCAATAACAAGTAAAAAGCCTTTTGCTCTACATATGAAAGACCCCACGAAACGCCGGTAAAAAATACACACAATCGAAATATAAATAAGATCAGTATTTGCAGTAAACATTAACACAGAAGCAGCAAATTTCTATTAAACAACCACAACAGGCGTAGTCACTTGGAGACTTCACTCAACTACTTGCTTGGACTGAACTAATTCATGTCTCTAGATTTCTTTGTAATTCTTATTTGATTCTTGGAACACTTTCCACACAATCAACTCACATTAGCTTCTTTATATTTCCTGTAAAGAAACTTCTAGAACAATAACTAAACTTCTAGATTATTTGAAATTCTTGGCGAGAACTCCATTAGAACAATTTCTCTCTTCAAAGTCACTAAATTCGTTGCCACGTCGCCAAGTTTTTCACGATAACTAGGGATCATTAAATGGCTTCAATTCAACGTCTTTTACAACTGTCTGTGAAACTATCATATCAGAAGACTTAATGCGCAGATAATTCATATAAGAAATTCATAACAATTGGTAAAATGTCATTTGGTTATAAGTCATTACAAAGTGTACCATGTTTTTTGAAAGGCTCTAAGCATTAGCAGTAAATCTGATGAATGGAAGTACATCGATTTTCTAAGGAGCTTCACTGTAAACTGGCACACAGCTGATTTCATTTTCATGAAAATAAAAGCGGTATAGCCATATCTGGCTTTTGCACCATTAAAATCCAAATCAAGAAAATAAAAAGCTTCCAGCAACCAGCTCAATCTTTGCGAACACAATTCACTATTCAAGTATACATACATTCGCCAGTTTTTGAATAATGCTCATTAAGAATGCATATAGAGGATATATAAAGTGATATGTTTAAGCATCAACATAATCTGAAAAGCCATCATAGTTACCATCAAAGGATGGATAATGAGATTAAAGACCTTAAGACCAAGACTGCAACTGCCATATTAACCGTCAATCCCTCACATAACAGATGCATTCAGCCATCAATGTGGAGATAATTCAGCACCATAATGTTGCTATACTCACCAGGAAAGCATGAACAATCTTATTTAGATAATCTTTACCATATACTCGTTAGTCCGATATTTCCCACTGACATACAAGTAGAGCCCATACAAATAATAAATGTTGCTAATACTTCATTTTTTGAAGAAAAGCATTAATACTTAAGGAACAATTTAGCCTGAATAACAAATAATAGAATAATGTTTACATCCTTTCATTTCTTGAAATAATTGTCAGGAAAGAGAAACAATTAAAACCATATAACTCAGCACACAAAAAACGGATGCAGTGATCTACTTTTAATTTCTGAAATATTTTAAAGTGAATCATTGATGGCGAGCCACAAATGCTTGGGAATAAGGCTCTTTCAAACGTTTCAGTTTGTTAGGTAATGGGGAAAGTAACATGCAAAGAGCTACTTAAAAACATCTTAAATGTCCCTTTTTTGTATTAAAGTATTTGTATTTTGTATTAAAGCAACAAGGAACTTGAAAAGAAACTTGAATAAGGAAAACATATAAATAGCTTTTTTTCCAATCTTTCTTGTTTCAAGAACTATTAGTTTGTTTTTGTTTACCTGTCAGAGAAGGGTTATCCATCCCTTATTTTGTTCTTACCTTCTTTGTTCTCTCTCTCTTTTTAATGAGATAGAAGTATTCCTTCTTTCCATTCTCTTAAGTGGAAACCTTTTAAAAGAATGCTGGCTGTTCATTTCTCAATAATTCGCTTCTTTCTGATACTTTCCAAAAGAAGTCTTCTTATCTACAAAAGAAATTTGTTATTTTAGGATTTTTGTAAATTTAGATAAATTTGAATCAAAAATTCTACAGAGAATTCTCTTTATTGTAATTTAATGCTTCTTTTTTTTATACGTACAAAATGATTAAGAAATCTACATAAACTTTAAAAGTTAATAACTTACAAAGAAAATAATACAGAACGATGTGTTTGAAAACCCCATTGGGAATGGTGTCCTTTAAATTTTCTCGCATAAGTGTGTTATCCTCTTACATAAAATTAGGGAACTTTTCATAAGTCCGTGAACACTACGAGTGTTCAGATTTATTAAGTATGTAGATTACTATTGGTAGAGTTCCCGTTGTAACGGTACTCATGACAAAGATTTAGAGAAAATTTCTTCACTTAGATACTAGAATCCCAAACCAACTTTCGTTGAAAAGTTAAATATGCGTATAACACTTTGCGCATCTTATATGTTGTAAACATGATAACTAGAGTTATTTAGTTTGAATTTTGACTCGCTTGAATGTGTTGTTAAAAATGTAAAAATATCGAACGAGTTTGCGAATGGCCCATCTAACTCAAAGAGGGAGGGAATGGTGGTGATGGAGGGGAGGGGATTGAAATTTTCATCTCACCATAACTTCCTTAATGCTGAAACTTAAATAACTTACGCTGAAAGTTGTTAAAATATGGCATACTAGATAGTACATGGCTCGTTGTTGCTGCAAAAGAAATAATTTTGGAAACATCGATTGAAATTTAAAATAGCTAGCATTGTTTAGTCAGGAATACAGAAAGAATATTTATTTCCTTGTCGACAATAAACAAATTTAGTGAGATTGAATGTTGTATAAAAGAGAAGTATAACCAACATTAAATCAATTTTTTAAAACTTTGGATTAAATAATTGCATACATGCATATAACATGCATTGCTTACTTTTCGACCAAAATATTTCACTCAATTGAGTTAGCGATAAAGGCTGATAAAAATGATAAAGCAGCTTTCTCCGAAGAATGAAACAGATAAGTTAAATCTTTTTTTAATCTGAATTTCTTTTTGTCATTAAAAATAAATATATGTATTATAAATTGAGATTAATTCAAATTCAGCAATAAATCTGTTTAATAGATGCAACATTTAAAATTTAGCTAAAGTTTCGTAAAATTTTAAGTCAATCCTTCTGAAAATGCTCTGAACATAAAATGACTTTGAATTATTGGATTTTAGAAGATAAAATGCCATTCTAACAGGAGAAAGATTCTTTTAGACATTTAATTTATTCGAAGATTTATTTTTAGAATCGTACGTTCACTTATATTTTCAGATTTATTCGTTGCACTGGATGAAATGTAATTTTATTTGACATTGAAGATGCATTTATAAACATTTGAGCCATTTTATTGTTGAAAGCACTTTTGAAAATATATTTAAACTCAAATAAATAGTATCCAAACGTGAGCTTCACATAAATCATAAATATCTACAGAGATACATCTTCTCTTAAATCGCATTTGACAGATTTTCCACTTTTAGGGAGGTAAAATGAAAAATGGGATCTAAGACACAAGCACTTATTCTTAATTTTTCAAATAAGTATTTTTGCATTTCAATTCGCACTTTTCCACTTTAATTTGAAAGAGTTTTCTTTTTTTTCAAACTATTTACGTCTTTTAAAAATAAAACTAGAATACTTTACATCAAAATGTTTTTTCATCATATATTCCAACTCAATTATCAAAAAAATGTCACTTCTCAATTTTTCCCATGGACTTATTTTGTATCCCCCCTCCTTTTTTTTCTGAATGGATAAAGCGCTTAACCAGGATTTAAATGTCTCTTTAAATTTATTTGGAATTTTATTGGGTTCTTAATAAGAAGAGACAAGCCGGTGCGTTTTCTACAGTCTTACACTCATATCTACAGAGATAGTGGAAAGAATAAGAAATTGCATAAAAAGAAAGCCTTTTATTTCTATAAAATTCTTTAATTCCCGTCTTCGCGCTTGGGTTACCCGACTAGGTGTTCTAAACTTTTTTTCTAGATTAAGCTCACGAATAAATTTGATTACTTTGTACCATTAAGCATGGGGACATGAATACAGAATTTAGCACACAGGCTTTTAAGAATTCTTGTTTGGAACACGACAATATAGTAGTGCTTCCCCCCCCCCCCCTTACGCTTTTTGTATCTCACCTCGACCATGTTTTTTTCTGTTCGTTTTCCCTTTTTTCTTTTGTCTTTTTCCTTTATTTTTTTAAGAAAAACTATTTTTTCTTCATCGTTTGGTTTATATTCTTTCAAGCTGAAATTATTTATTTGCTTTAATACTTCTGCGAAAGAGAACAAAGATTATGTGGAAAGTCATCGGAAACCGGAAGTCCCAAATAATTAGCAGGCCGACAGCGTTTCATCAGCTGTGGTTTAGAATTTTCGGTAATGAACCGTGTCTGGATAAACAGATGTTTTAGAAGATCACTTTAGAGCAGTTGACGCCATTTCGCGACTTCTGTCTGCTAAATCGTAGTTTGTACTTACTCCGTTTGGCGACAATTTCTTGCCTCGTGAAAGACGTTGAATATTTTCTCAATTTCATTGTCTTCCTAATATTAAAATTCTTTATTATATGAAAGCAACAACAAGAGAATTATCATTTAAAATTTTATCGCAACATTTCAGTTCAGCTATTAATTAAATATTATGATCATATTAAAATGAAGTAATACAGTATTACACCATTCTATCCCATTTTAAAGACGGCTTTTACAAATATAACCAGTAGTTAACTACATATGGATCTCGGGATGGATGGCTGGATATGCCAACAGTCTTATGAATTATGCTTTTCAATATTTATCATATGCAGTGTTATGTTTGTATGATTTGAATCAAAAGCGTTTGATTAAAATAACTACTACTGATTCAATACTTTTGTTAAAATTGGAAATCTAATAGTCGGATATCAGTACAACTGAGAGTCCATATAATCACTAAATTTTTGGATCCGTGATTTTTACGTCATTTATTTACATTTATTTTTAATGAAATTTAAATGATGCATGATATATATTTGATACAGATACATTCTGTATATTGAGTAATATACTGGTGCACGATTAATTTTCTGTCGTCTTTACACCGAATATATATCTTAATTTTTTTAAACTTGTGCTTGAATTTCTCAGAAATGCTCAAAAGAAAAATGCATATTTATTTATTATAAGAACATTTTATTGAAATAGATTTTTAAGATTCAATATTTTAAAATGAATTTTTAAAATGTTCCTGTTTCTAAAAAATTACAAAAATAACATTATTTAACAAAAAACTTATTATTTTAAGCAGGACGCAGATGATTTTATATTCTGCAGTTGGAAGGATATTTCATTAGCCTTCCAGCGGGCGCGGCCGTTGTACCAACATGAAAGGTCGTGCGTATTTCCCACATACCCTATAATAAAATGTACATTTTCGAAGGTGTAGCTATTAAAATTATATTGTAAATAGCTTAGGATTTATAACTTCAGTTACTTTAAACATTTTTTTATTTAAAAAGCAGAAACAATATAAATATAGATTGCAATAACTATATAAAATGACCATAGTGTAACTGAATTGATTTAAAAATAATATAAATGAAATTGCCGATATTTTGACAGAACAATTCTTATATAAAATATAGAAGTGCAAAAATAATACAGAATTTATGTATGAAAATGAAAAAGCAATTGAAACATAGATATGAAAAGAAAGAAAATAGTTTTATTGTTATTTCATTGCAGCGTTGCAATTTGAGCAAATGAGTTTAGTGTGCTCCAAACATATAAATTTCTGGCAAATCTCACAATTGAAGCTCTTTGATTCTAGTCCACTTTTCTTATTGGCAGAGTTTGCATCGTTTTATCCCTGACGTCGCATCTTCCACTTCTTCAATACCTAATTCAGCTTTTCTCTTTAGCACCATCAATTTTAGCTGACTTTTGTAAAAACTTGGGTGCTTTTATTCAACATTATATTTCCAACTATCGCTAGTTTAAAACAACACTGATTTATTTGAAAAATCATTAAAAAAATCAGATGTAACAAAAACTTCTATTAACGGGCGCGGGTATCGCTAAAATACAAATATCTGATCCGCAGAGACCTATTAACACCACAAACATACTACACCAACTGAAAATAGGTCAAATGGAAGGAGACAAATAGCCAAGGACAGGCGTTCCCAGCGCACACAGACCTAAAGGTATAAAATTAAAATTCTAGTTTATCTCTCACATACACGCGCCCACTGGAAGGTTAAGTTAGGTTGAAATATGGTTTATCTAAAATATAACCTATTTACCTTGATCACCGTGTTATTCGTGAATTAAATTTTCATATTAAATCTATTTACTTCTAATTTCAAGATGCAAATATGATTAATTTAATTTCACAATTGTTCATTTTATTGTCGGAATGTCTACAATTATTTCAGTGAATAATGGAATTAGAACTCAATATATGAGAAAAAATAATGTAGGTTTTATTCTGTCATTTATCATTCAGCCTGTCAATATAGTGTAACGAAAATTTTACTTAATTCCCTGTTTTGTTTTTAGCATCTATGTCAATGCACTCTTCTAGAAGTCGTATTTTGTCTAACTGGAATGTAAAGATTCTGAAGTTCTGACCAAGGAAAAGAGATTGTAAAATCACTTCATTTAAATTCACCCTCTTCTTGTCCAGACATTTCGCAAATTCGTTAGCAACTATCGCATTTAGACTAAAAATCTGCAATAAATCGAAATCGTAAACTTTCTCCCTTCCTCATAAAATGAAGATTAGTCATATATTCTTCGAACTAGATGTTCATCTTTCCCGATCTGAAAACTTGCTTTTGTCTTAACTACGTCATCTCACCATCCGTCCTACCATCTTTTGTTTATGAAAGTAACAATTTTATTTCTCTGGATGGCAGCAACTTAGCTCTCTGTTGGATATCAAATGGCTGCCAGAACAAACCAGCGACAGATAGACTACATTTTACTGGCAGCGTGTTCCTGGAGCAGAGCTACACCTTATATGACAACGAAAATAAAACTGAGGCCCGTTTATCGCTGGCAAGCACATCGTCGCCTTATAAACAGCGATAAAAGGGACTCGATACCGAATCCGTCCTCCAATAAATGCCGCGATAAATTCTGAGATCGTAAAATTCAAAACGTACATCTTTTCCTCCCCTTTTAAAAGCGTCTTTTACGATCAAAGCCGACGCCGCACTGGTGGATGAGCACCCTTTGGAGACGAGGTTTTAGCGCCAGATGTTGACCCGATCCGCCGCTTCATTCTAATTAACCTCTTGCCCGGGTTAATTATGGCTCTTTTCACAGTTAAACTGGGACCGTATCCGAGGTCTAAAAGATAGTCAATCACGGCCTAGGAGCAAATCAGGATCAGGGCTGGCCACAGTTCAGTGAAGAGTTGGAGCTGTTGGAAGGTGATATCATCGGGACGGTCAAGACCTGAGCTAACGGATGTCGTTATTTATTTTCTTGACATTTTAGATTTAAAAAGAAACGAAAGTCACAATTTTCTCACAGTTGCACCATCCGGTGTTAATGAAAAGTTCTTTTTAGCTCCGCAGTTATAAGAGTTATATATTATTACATGTTCAAAAATAATTTGGGAAACGGGGAAATCGGAAAATTAATTTTAGCCAAAATTAAATCCATTTCTGTTCGTTTCCTTAAAAGGCAACCTTATATGAGATATTCCTAATTTCATTATAATGATTGCGATTTGTATTTCAGACTTTATATATAAGGTTATTTAATTAAAAGAAGTTTGGTTTGGATTTACGTTTCCATATCGTTTTTTTCACTTAAATGCTATTAAGAATTATACTATAATTCTACGAAACATTTCTCTTTAAAGGTGCTAAATGTATGGAAACTATATGAATAAATTATATTTGAAAAATAAAGTATAATAAGGTGAAACATAAAGGCTCTTGGCCTTAGAACCACCTTTCTGCTTACGCCTTACTTGAATTATCTTTACCGAAACAAAATACACTAATTTTTAAGAAATTAGAAAATTAGAAAATTTTTAACCTTTTATGAATAATAATTAGCTGTCGATTTTTAAAGATAAGAAATCTGCAAAGATCTGTATAAAAATCTAAAGATCTGTATTTATCAAACCATAATCAAGATTTTTCAAGATTGTGATAAATAATAACATAACATGTAGTTTAGACTATGGTTGATAAATGAATCGTAAATTATCGCAATTAGACGCTTTTGCTTTAAATGATTTTTTTCCCGTGCTCAAAATATGATTTCTGATGCATAAATTTAATGACGTAAAATGCAACATTAAACAACATTATATAACATACGAATAAACAAATATTTATTTTTATATATTAGATTTGTTTCACATTTCTTTCAGAATGATAATGAAATAAACTATTGTATCTCGTGATTCATTTAATATTTGCTCAGAATTCTCTAGTTTAATGGTAGAAAATGTGATTGAAATATTTTTTTAAAAATTGATTAAAATTGTTGATAGTTGAAAAAAATTGAAAATATATTTATACCATAAAATTATTAATATAGCTGGAAAGATAACTGAAACTTTTGAAAACTAACAAGGAACAAAATTATTTGTACTATAATACTTTTCGGAAGTTACTGCGAAAAACGCTAAAATTTTATTAAATGTTTTGTTAAAATTTTAAACTTATAGGACTGGTTCCTCTAAAACTTTTCAGCGCACTCTCTAATAAAACTATTACCTCAGGGAACGACTTACATTCACATACAATAATTACTAAATATTAACAGTTGGCTTGAATTTAGTATCCTTACTGAATTTGTTGTTTTCTTGGTGAGTTATTTGGTGGTTAACCCATGGTTAATAGATATGGTAAATGGATTCAAACATATTTTTATATATTAGATAATTTAATTATGCCTATAACCATCCCGTAACTGCAAGTAAAAAGAAGTCAAAGTTTTGTCGGAATCTGATGAGCGGTACGACATAAAGACAAACATTCATTTTTATTTATATAGGAGATTATATTGTTTACCAAAACTAAAGACTGTTCTTAATATACTATTGATAAACATGTTGTTTTGAATAAGAGATCAATAAGGAATTATATAATTGTTTCCAAGCAAATTATATAATATAACGCCATTATTTTTAATCATTCTTGAAGGATTTTTTAAAAATATCTTTAAATTTTTGCTTGGAAGACATTACAAACAAGTCATTAACAAAATTTGATCATTTTAAAATGTACAGCTTTTTAAACTATGCTTAGTGTTTGTGTTTTTCCCCCTTTCTGTGACTACAAAAAGTCCATCATATTCATAGCATGAAGGAATGTAAAAGCAAGGGGGAAGGGAAAAAAATAATAATAAATTGTCCGGCGATAGAAAATGGTAAGTATGGATGTAATGGAAGTTATTCTTAACAAAAAAAAAAAAAAAAAACCTATAAAAGAGGAAAGTAAAAAAACGAAAGATTTTATCTGCGAAGTGTATGAAAAAGGATCTTTAATGATGTAACTAGATCTTCCCAAGTTTGTGACGAAAGACGCGCGAAATCGTTTTAATAAAGAATCAGTGAGTCATCCAAGCACCGTCTTCATCGCCTAAGCTTTGTTAGATTTTTTTCTCTGTAGAGAAAAATGTATTGGTATTGTATTACCTATTAAATTGTCGACTTTTAGCTGAAAGGCAGAAAAAGATTTAATGACTGCTTTTAAGAAGTTGGGTGAAAAAAATGATCATTTATTTGTTTTTGCTCTTTTGGGTGTGTTTTTTTCTGCTGCTTTTTTTTTTCTCCCTTTGCTGCTTAAATTTTTTCGCTAATATAGACAAATTTCTTTTCCTTTTAACTTTCTGTAATATCTAAGAATGGAAACGTTTTCTGAATGCAATTTTATTTGCAGAAAGCTATAAACTGATTGATAACATTTTATTCATTTATTGATTTTCTTAGATTAATTTAGATACTGTAGCAATTTTTGTCGAGCGTTTTAAAAATATTAATTATTTTTGTAAAATTGTTTCTATTTCTCAATACTGGCAATAAAATAATCGTTTTTAAGAAGTAATCTAAAGTTTTAAAATTGAAACCTTAACTTTTAAATTAGGGCGGCTAGGATTTAATTAATTTACTATACCTAATCATTTAATTAAAATTTATTTGTATCATTAAAACTAAATTTTAACTGATATAATTTTTAAAATAATTTTTTTTGCCAGTTTTGCTCTTGCGTTTCGTTTCCTTAATATCAGCAAGTATTTAAATTAAAGATAATATTTCATTCGCATATGTTAAAGCGTGGGGAGCCTACAAAACTGCCTCAACCACCTTTGAAATTTTATCTTCATTTAATTAACTCTTAGAACCTTATTTTATAGATATAAATTATAATTATTAATAAAATAAAATATTTAAATAAAGTAAAATATTTGAATAAAATAAAATATTTGAATGGAAATTAATATATAATCCAAGATTTAATACAGCTAAACACGAGTTTCTAATTATGAATGTATTTTCTCAAAAAAGCTTTTGATTGGGAATGATCTAATAAATTTATAGAAAACACTTAGGAAAATTTTACTCAATTTTTGAAAACTTGATGTCTTAACAAAATTTTCATGCAAGAAATTTAAATAAACATTTTGTATGAAGTTGTTCATAGATTAGATTGTTGTATCTAAGCAATGACGTATGAAACATTCTGTCGGTTGAATAATCATCAAGTTACTGAACACGTACTGTTCTTTTTGTGTATTATGTAATTACTAAAAAAGGAATTTCGAAACTTCACTTAGGTTCTCTTATCAATATTAATCGAATTTTTAAGTTATCTACAATAACTACGAAACAGGCATTATCAGAAATCAAGATCCAATACCTATTTAAAATAGAAACATTATCACTTTCAACTTCATTTTTTTAAAATTAATTTTACTATTGCACAATTCCCCCCCCCCCAAAATCTCTAATATCGATAATTTTTCAGAGCATATTGGGCCACTAAGCTTTACTTAATTGCTGAATTACTTGTTTTGAATTTATACAACCGTTTTCTTGGCATGGCAATCTAATTTATAGAAATCGTAGAAAACAAAAATTTGCTGGAATTCTTAATCAGAGTTGAGTAGTGAAATGAAGAGTTGTAATCATAGCCCAATCTTGAAAATGTCGCAATTTTAACAACAAAAATGATGGTTTTGGAAAATGCATGCGTTGTGGCTCTTCATCTATTAATAATCGAGACACGAAGACTCTTTTGTAAAATTCAACACCTTATTGATTCAATTAATTCTATCTCTAAGAGTTGTCCTTTGAGAAAATGCTCTAGTATGCACTCTGAGTGACATTCTAGAAACTTTGGTTTGCTTTCTGCTTATTATTTGAGTTTCTACAAGGGGTTTCCTTTTTTACTCGACTGCTATGATTTTGTTTCTTGTACTCTCGTATTTTTCATCGAATAATTCATAGCTTTCTGTTATCTGATGTATCGGTTTGAGCTAACACATTTGGCACGTAGTTATTTCCTGTGTAAGGATGTTTCAGGGGCAACCATTTTCAATTAAGAATATTTTTTTTATTTTCCCTTAATATCTATAGAAAATACCAAATCACAAAATATATATTAATAGTCATATTAATACAGGAATTATTATTTTTTTTTTTAGTTTTAAAAGAATTTAGTAATAACGATTTTTCTCTAATTTAATAGCTATAAAAATACTTTTAAATTGTGATGTGATACGCCAAGTGATAAATATTAAATGCCTTATGCACTTTACTATATTTTATTCATTAATATATATATTTCTTCTTTGCTATTACTACTTGTTCCACATTCGAAAAAAGTTGGAACAGCGCCTCCACCCCCAAAAAAATTATCCTCTTCATATACTTATTTTTTATGCAATTTATGAATGAAGAATTAAACTATGAAAAAAAAAGTAGGTGCTATAAAAAAATTAGATAAACAATTTTTTCAAGTTGTTACTACTTGCTGACAACTTCTTTTCCTATAGAATTTAGCTTTGTTTTTTCCCCCTTTCTTTATAATGTTGAAGTGAACTTAATTATGATTTTAATACTGCATTGTATTAGTGAATGTGATAATTCACACAAAAAGGAAATATTTCAAAATTTTAGTTTCGAAATCAAGACATATCAAATAAAAACTAATGAAATCCAAACTAATTTATGGCACGATAAATAATATTTTATCATGAAAAACAAATATTTATCATTAAAATTTCATTCTTTAAAACTAATTATCTTCTTATAGTCAGATTATTTTGTATTCTTATTAATAAGCCATTAAATACATAGATGTATCATTGATCCAAAAATATCTTCATAGAATCGTGTATTTTACTACACGATGTGTTGTTTTTTATTATTGAGCTTGAAAGCGTTTTCCTTGTTGTTGTTTAAAGCAATTGTAATAAATTTCTAAACTTTTTTTAGGCTACAATCAGTGTAAAGGAATGCTAATGTGTAATTAGAACCGGTAAAATCACCAATTATTTTTACTCACAGACAAATTTACTTTTGTTTCGAGGTAAAGAATTGGACATTTCTCCTTTCTTTTTTATTGAATAAAAAAATATTTTATGAATGTATTGAATATTATGAAAAAATATTATATGAAGGTTAAACATTTGGATTCAAAGATTTTGATGAATAATTGCGCTTATTACTAACAAATGAAAAACACTTTTCGTTTGAATTATCTCATTCTATTTGTCTATGAATGAGATAATTCATATCCGTTTTGGAGTGAATTTTAGCATGTGATCTTGAGAGATCGTTGAGAAATATCAAATTTTAATGAAATCCGACTATGAAAAATGTTTATTGCCCATCGCTATGCATGTTAAAAGAATGTAACAAAAAATGTAATGGGCTGAATTTGTATAATTTGGCACAAGATATTATTTTTTGATTTTTTTTTTAATATCTGTATCGAATTTCATACTAAATCTTATCTTAAATAATAAGCTAACAGTTTGATTTCCTTATTTAAAAAAGATTATTCTTTCAACTGTTTACTCACTGAAATCTATTATAGAAAGAAATTAAACATTTTTTAAATATACCGCGCTATATTTCAAAAATTGTATTAGGGAAAAAGAGTACCAATTAAGAAAAAAATATGAATAAAATACGATAAAGCCTTGCTTTGTCCTTTTGCTGGGGGGGGAGGGATTTATCATTATACAATTATTTTAAGATAATCCATCGAAATTAGGTAGAATCGTGAATTTTAAAAAATGAAACACTGAAACAATTTTTTCAACAAGCGTCTATCTTTGAAAATTCATCTTTGTATACAGTGACATATTTTACTCATGTTAAAAACTATGAGATATATTCAATAATAAATTCCGTATGACTCGGTTAGAGTGGTGTAGATTTTGTTACATTAAAACCTTCAATATAATATAATAAAATTATTATTGCTGCAATATGTACATTATTATTTTAAATAGCAAGAATTACTTACAATACCATCAAAACATTAAATGTAAATTTCTATCTCCAAAGTTTGAAATAATACATAAATAGAATGTATCTTTTAATTGGAAAGTTAAATAAATCTGTAGTTAAGAGATTAAATTTTAATTTTTGATATTCTGAAAATGTACAAAATCATGTGATTTGATTTCAAGAAAATAATACTATTCTTGAAAGCGTTTTCATATTATTTCAAAGTATCTTACTTTTAAGTAAGCATTTTCGTATAATTATTGTATTTTTTTTAAAGTTCCATGTTAGCAGTCTTAAACGATTTATCATCCGTTGCTTATATTTACATGTGTTGAAGACGTGAGATGGTCTATTAATTTGCCAAGAAATAATTACATCACCGATCACCCATCGCTTAGCTGCTGTAAAGCGATCAGAAACAGCAGCAGACAGAAAAACAGATGGAGAAAATCATTTTTACACCATGTAATTTGTCATGATTTTATAATTAGAAAATTCGAATCCCTCTACATCCAGGAAACATACTACGAGCTGCCATCAACCCCTGAAGTACCCCTCTCGCGGTCGTGATTAAGTGGATTTTCCCATTAGTTCCCCATTCCCTGAAGACGAATGGGGGCCAGTCCAGGTCAAGCGAATCAACGTCTAGTTTACAAACTTCTTCCGAAACATTCCTTTTGTTTCCTTCCACGGAACGTGGCCTGGTCACAGGGCACCACCCTTGGCAGATGGAGGGGCGTTATCGAGGGGTTGGACTGTTTGCGCACCAACAAAAAGTGCATGAAGCATGCTCGTGGAAAATCGGACAAATGTTAAGCTACATGTGCCATTGGATTCATTAGGTGAAGCAGGATGTAGGACATTTTTCATTCTCCATCTTTCCCTTTTTTTGCTCCATTCAGGGTTGATTCGAATGGCAGGGAAAACGATTAATCCGATTTGAAGAGGATCTGCGGTTGGCAAATCAAACCTAATCAAGGACAGGCACGAATGAAGATGCACCGTAAAAAATGCCGCACTCTACGAGGAATTGAGTGATTTGGGCAGCTGGGAGGGTCCTTCAGGTTTCAGTGAACTAGGAAATCACCCGGTTTTATTGCCAGTGATGGATTTTATGGGCCGTGACCAAATATTTTGACCAAAAGCCTCTTCTTGAAGTTTAGGGAATTTTATAATCAATAAAGGAAGAAACCAAATAATAAATTATAACACCTGGAAAGGAATTTTCTAGAAAGTACTTTATCCCATTTATTTATGCCAATTTTCTTTTTTTAAAACAAAAAAAATCTAGTTTGTCTTGTGAAGGTTTGTTTTAACACTATAATAGTAAAATATTTTTAATTGATACATTTCTAAATAGATATAAATAGTTCTAAATTAAGGGATTTGTTATTTGTATATATACGTGACGCTATAACAGTAATAAGAGGTAATCAGTCTAGATAAAGAAAGTGTAGCAAAAAATAAATCAATTTATATAGAAGAATTTCAGTAAAATTATTTATGACTCAAACATTTCGATAACTTTTTGGATTACTTAGTACAAGGACTCCTTCATTGTAGAAAAAGCTTCTAAGAAATATTTTCATAAAACACCTTATTGCAGGAAAGATGACCTCGTAAAAGAAATTAGGTAAAAAAATCTGAAATATGAATTTTTAAACACATAATCAAAAGGAATTGGAATAAATATATCAACTAAATTGTGATACGTTTTATTACTTTCTCCATTTCGTTATTTTAAAATTAATACAGAATGTAAGTTACCTTACTTGGTATAAGAAAAAGGATAAAATAATTATTAGTTCACCATTTGAGCGATAAATCAATATAATGAAAACGAAAATTTAAATTGATCATTTGATATTAAAGTTTTGAAAGCTGTAAGCAAGTTTATCCTATCCAATAAAAATACTTTCTTCATCTCTTGGATAAATCTTTCAAATATAAAGGATGAGTTACCAATCTTGCGAGAAAAAAGAAAAATTGGAGATTTAAATTATTCAACAGAGACTATTTAATACGATAATTCATTTGATTCATTCATTAATCAAATTTTCTTTTGGAAGGAATTCTTCCAGAACAACAGTCCGAATACGAAGGCATCACTTTCTATTTGAACTTCTGAAGAGGAAACTGTCCGGATGTTCATTGAAAAGATGCAAAATAAAGCCCAGATCCTCATTTTTTTTAAATACAAAATTTTATCATAGGGAACAGCATCATTCTTTGTCAATAGTTGAATCAAAAGCCTTTCTCCAGCGACCTCCAAGCGAGGAAAGTACGACAAAAGTTATGCTAATTTACCATCTCCTTTGAAGTCCGTAAATTTTCTTTCAGCATGTTTTCCATGATATGCATAACATCATGCATTTATTAGAGTACTGAGGTTGAATCACTGGTAATCTAGGTTTCTACGAGACTGTTTTGTTGAAATTTCAATAGGGTGTCGCATAATGTATAATGCGGAATTAACAACTTAGAAGTTTCTATATAGAATGGATGAACGGTTAACGAGCGTAGGCCGATAAGATGCATTGGATTTAAAACAAATTCATTTATTAGGGAGTTGTCACTTAATAAGAATATAAGTCACCAGGAAATTGTTTTGCTTAGATTTTAATGTGATATATGTGGCAATCAATGTATAAAGCAGTCAACAACAAGCAACTTTCTTTATAGAATGAATGATTGCTGAATAATTGAATTAAGTTTAAGAACAATTCGCATATCAGAGATTACCAAAAAAAACCTTTTTATTTTAATTTTAATATGGCACACTGTGTATAAAGGAAACGCGTTTGAATGTGCTGGGAGTAATGGATTAATAATCAGACTTTGTTGAGAATTATTTAATTTTTATTATCATATTTATTTATCAGAATCTTTTTGTAAGTGGTAAATAAGTAATCCAATTTTTTTTAACTCCTATTATTATCACACAGTTAAGCCAAATAAACAGGCTTATTGTGAATGAATATTATGTTCTTTTATTTTCCAGCTTTTCCATATGCACAGTCATTCCTTTTCTAATTTATTTTTTTTAAGATTTGGAGTGATTTTGGAATCACTACACTTATGGGGGGGGGGTCGTTTTGCATACTTGCTCAATTGGTTTCGAAAAGTCCATTTTATTTTTGACATTCTAATTTTATATTTACTTCACAGTTCACTAGTCATTGCTGTTTCAAACCAGGTTAAAAATGGCCCATGTTATCCCAAGTACATTTTATTGAACTGTGACACAGTAGATATTCAAATTCCTATTGGGTATACATGCTTTAATATAAAATACTTGTATCACTTTCCAACATTAGTGCATGACATTGTCTTTGTTGCTTGGTAAAACCCAAACCTGAATATATTTACCTCCTTAAAGTTTATAGGAATTTATACCTGAAACTGATTTTTGTATTTTATCGTCAATTATTGCTTTGAAACATTAACCTTGAAACTGTTTCTTCACACTTTAAGTAAGAGAAATAACTTTTTTGACACAGTAAAGCTTATATACTATAGCCCAATAAAACACCAAACAACTAACCAAACTTAAAAATGTCTCATGGCATACTTTATTGCAGTTTCCATACTTTTAGTCAGAATATTTACATCTAGTACAAACTATAGAATTCAATATAGTTTAAAACGTCAGATCACCGGCAGTAAAACTGTACATCGTACATTTTTCTTCTTTTTTTATACATCTGTTTTCACAGAATTGTTTTAGAAAAATTTTCCGCGTTACAAACTATTTCTGTTAAAGTTTCAAGAAAGAAAACATTCCTTTCTTTTTTTTTTCACACGTTCAAAACTGTCGCAACTGAAGCCACCTCTGTTCATTTTATTTTATTATTTTATAGACACATCTGTTTATTTTATTATTTTTTCGTAATCCTTTGTTAAATAATTGTACTATTCTAGCAGTTCACTACTTTATATATTTTTAAGCAAAAAATAACAAATGAATATCTCAAAAAAATTTCGGTCTACTTTATATTATTAAACTATTAAATTTACTCATTCTTCGTTTGTTAACAATATATTCGGAACTAGTTGTATAAATGAAATAATTTAATTTAATTTTTTTTTTTTTGAAAATGCACAAAAAATTATATAATTTTTAATGATACATTTAAAACTCATACAGATATATTTTTTTTAGTTTAATACTGAAAACAATATAAAATATGATTATTATTTTGTTTTAAAAAGTTAAAGCTTTAAAATGCAGCTTTGAATCTGCATGTGTGTTATTCTGAAATAAGCCTTGTATTTTTTTTCTCTTTTGGTTAGATAAAAATAACTCAATGAGACTGCAAATGAAGGACTATGGTGACTGGTGGTAAGGCATCGGCTTCGGAACCAAAGGGCTGCAGATTTGAGTTCTTATTCTACTGAAGAATAATCGGGTTAGGGGGATAAGGAGATAAAGGAAGAGGGAGTTGCCAGCCAGGTGTCGTCCACGCCATTTGACTGTGATTCAAAATTTTAGCCTTTCCCCCAATAGCTGTAGTGTTGCTTTAAAAAGGGGCGTTAATGTAACTGAAACTTGGTTTGCAAATGCTCTTATCACGTGAAACACAAAAACTATTTCAGTTATAAGTTTTGAGGTGAAAGCTTATTACGAGGTTGACCAGTTACTTTTCACAATAAAATTAAAGTATAACTCTTTTATAATATGTTTTTCATTGGCAGTTGTTTGAAATCAGAAAATATGAAATGGAATGCATTGCATTTTTAACACAAAATAAATTTAAAAATTTCCTTTTATGTTATATTAATTACTACTAAATTTACTTCACTAAAATGTAAAATTCTCTCGGGTATCCCACAATTTTTATAAAATAAAAATTTTCAAAAGAAAAAAATAAATTCGGAATTATAATAATGTGCTTTCTTGCAAGTGAAGTGAATGCACAAACATTAATTTATAAAGTACACAATGCCCAACATTCTTTCTCTAAAAATATTATTCAAAACCATTTTTTTTACAACTCATATTATTTAATTAAATAATTACACTCAAAATAGTGTTTCTTTCCTTGATATATTAAGGTTAACATCACATTTTCACAGCTCCCCCCCCCTAACCAAAAGCCTCTCGCGACGTCTGGAATCCTTAAATCGTATCAGTTTCCCAAGTCGTCACAAAATTAAGTCTTACGCTTGGAAGAAAGAACTTAAATTAAATCTCTGTATTTTATTCTCCATAAATCCCTAGAAATCAGAAGCGGTGAAATGAAATTTGAATATTCATCAAGGCAACCCAGTCTGAGATACCCATGAGAAATTTCAGTGTCATCAAGTAAAATCTTTGTAGATATGAGACCGGGGAATCTGTCTTTCCGAGCAAAAACTTACCAGAAAATAACAAGACCGGCATTATGACATGTGCGGAGGACCTTCCCGTGGTACTAATCCCATGCCTGAAGGATATTAACAATTCCTCCCTTTTCTACCTTAGCCCAGAACTCCAAAGGGACCACCGTCAAATTAATTTCAACCATAATTTGTCACTTTAATGAGTTTTGCCAGAGAAAACTGCCGCTGGCTTTCATGCGCATCTGGAAATTTAAAACCTGATCAATGAAAATGAAAGACGAGATCTAAATGGAGTCCAGACTACATTTGTCAAACGACTACCAGTTACCAGAGTTTGCGAAAGATACAAATGGGAAAGATTGAGTTGTTTGTATCTGTGGGCGAAAATTTTATGAAAGTTGTTAGCTTTAGAGAGAGAAAACTTTGCATTTAATGGCTTGTAAGCAGTTTTCTTTTTGCTTCACTAATTACGCATCTCAGAAATCTTTGTATCTTTTGAACTGCTTTATGGACTTTCCATTTCACTTGAATCAAATGCCTTTTAAAAAGGAGTTGATGGGTTTTGGATTCTTTTTCATATAGAGAGAAATCTGTAAAATTTCTGTATGTAAGTTTTCAAAGACTAAATATACCGAGGCAGATTTTCTGAAAGTCAACTCAATATCAGATTTGCTAAACTTTAATTTACCATTTGAAATTTTTGTCGCAATTAAGTTAACCCATTTATTTATTGCTGAATAAACATTCGCACAAATCAAAACTCTTTATATTCGCTATAACTATGTCAGGAAAATTGAGTGGCATTGGCAAAGTACTCAAGAATATGATTCTAATGTATTTAAAAAATATTTATATATTTAAAAGCATTCATTATAAGAATTAAATCATTATCTGATAGTTTTGAATATCAAAAAAGGTATTTTTAAACAATTATATTTCAAATTTTGACAAATAAAACACGTTACTTTAATACTTTAATACCAGTTTTTTCCTTTACTGTCTTCCTAATGTAGCTAGGTGTAATGATGGTATACTAACATTAAAAACTTCAGATATGGATAATCTACCTTTTAGCTTGAATATTTTTTAATACTTCATGATCTTAATCCTTTTATAAACTCCTCAAATAATGATTTCTTCGTTAGCGTATTAATATAAGGAAATTAAATGGTCATATAGTTTATTAAATAATGAAAACGGTATGAATTTCATAGTAAAAATAAAATAATTTTTTACAAATTATGCAGAAAGATCTTTGAAAAGAAGGGTTAAAATTAGGAAAGCATTTCTCAGACATATATAAACAGAAATCTATAAAAAGACATTTTTATTTTATTTATAATGCCCTATAAATTATTTATGATAAATAATTGTTTCCAGAATAATCTCAGTAAGATGTCAAAATCTCGCTTAATTTTAATTTTTAAAATTTTTTATAAAAATAATCTCGGGAATAAAATCTTAGGTGCATGACAAACTTCCAACCTACAACTTTGCTTCATTTCGAAAACAAAATCAAATGGTTTGGTCTGTAGAGTTGCTTTCAAATAGTTTTCTTTCCTTAAAATCAAACGCAAAAAAAGTTTTTAAGTAAGGAAATCTTAATTCCAATTATCAACACTTAAGATTCTTCAAAAGGAATTAAAAAAGTATTTATTCATTAATTAGTACCGTTTCAATATCATAACGACAAGATTTCTGTCACATTATCTGCGATGTTTTTAAAAGATTGTTCATAAAATATGTTCTGTGGGCACATTATTTGAATTATTTTAAGCAATAAAGGTGTTTTTATAAACTTCCTATAATATTAAATTTCAATGTTTATTCCCTCAATTTTCCAGCTTCCATAAAATCTAAAAATGTATTTTTTTTTATCATCATTATCATTTAACTTACTTGCACGCCTTTTTTTCTCGCCGTTTTAATAATTGAAGTGCGTAGCCTTTTTTAAAGTCTATTTTTAGGCAAAAGCAATATATTTGAAAGAAATAAAGCTTGTAAGGTTTTTTAAAAAGCAAATTTTAAAAAAGAGAGAATTTTTGGTTCCGAGAAATAACACCGTAAGTGAATAATTAAACTTTTTTTTTTCCTTTTTACAGCTAGAATCACTTAAAAGAAAAGTTTCGTTTTATTCTCTTACTAAAAAAATTCGAAGTTATTTCTGGTGTTTGATAAAATAAAAACTTGTTTTGCTCCTTATTGGATAGTTTAAGAAAGAAGTGGGTGAAAAAGTTAATAGAAATTCAACTAAAGCATGAATTCGGTTTTTTATTAGAACGGATTCTTTTATCAATATCAAAATTAATAAAATACAAAATTATTACTTTATCATAAATAAGAATTACCAGGAAACATTTTGTAAATTAAAAAAAAAAACGATGCAGAATAAAAATAAATTATAAAATTTATTTTGAATTATTTTATATTAAATCTGTTTGCTGTTTTGATTAATTAACGTAGAAATATAATAAATTCATCTTAATAAAAGTGCACGGTTCAATTCCAACAAGCAAAGTAACGGATTAACCATGCTTTATCTATGAAAAACTGAAACCAAGGTGGCAAAAATGCTGTCGATGCGCACATAAAGAAAAACACTTGTAGAAACTAGCAACAAAAGCAGAAAGAACACCATTTAATTAGAAAACAGACAGTCCACGATCAGCATTCCGAATAGGGAATTCATATTTGCAAAGGTTTTTTTTACATGATATGGAATTATCCGGAATAATTTCCAGATCTTAGTTCTCAATAAAGAACGGATTCCTTAATTCGTGTTCTTAAATCCCTTAATTTTCCAGATCATAAATTTTATTGTAAACATTGGAGCCTGTCGTTTATATATCATCGTTTTAAAAACTGATAGTTTATTAATAATCATTAAAAAAATTCTGCAAATCTCTCTCCCTTTCACAAAATTAGACTTTGTAGGGAGAAAAGACAACAGATTCACAATAATATACCGAGCTTAACTTAAAAAGCAACTACTTCAAATGTGAAAATGTGATAAACATAAATACATTAAAATGAAGCGAAATGATCGATTTACAGTAATTACTATAAATAAATTCTATGCTAACTGTGGAAGCATAAATATTTTGAAAAATCGATTTTAAATATTTAAAGTTCAAATGATATTGCTTAACAATTAAATAATCGTAAACAACATATTTGGAATCATAGAATTTGTCACTCTTGCATGACACTCACTGGTGTCTTTATGGTTCATAAAATGATACTAATGAAACTGAAGTTGTGTAATAAGATTTTGTATTGTTGACCACATAATAAATCGAAGGGAATAGTGTGTCGTTCTCCCTCTCCTTCATAGAATTACTATAAGTAAACAAAAATGTACAAGGCAACAAAGCACAGAGTGAACTCGTTGTCTTTGCTTGATCCATCAGTTCTAAGCCATATCCATTAAACGAAAAAAGAATAAAACTGACGAATATAAGTAGCATCTTCCAAGAGAAGCTTCATCGAACAGCTACAATATTGGTCAACAGAGCTGGGAAAGGAAAGGGAGTAGGCTGATTTAGCTCCAAGTGCCTCCTCTCTTTAGCTGGGCAACTCTCACGTCTTGGATGACTCATCCAAAAAAATAGATTCTTCACGTAACTTGACAGAATGAACTGGCAAAAGTTAAAATCTCCGTTTCACCAATTTTCATGTTTAAAACAGTCTTAATTAAAGGAAAATGCGGCCAGGAACAGTTTACAAGTAGAAAGCCCTTTAATTAAAAGATTCATGAAAAAAATGGATGTGATAATTGAAAAAAAATATTTTTTCAATTATCACATCCCATTTTATATATATATATTCTTATATAGTTCATGATTCATAAATGGATATGCTTGTAAAATTGGGGGAGATACTTGGGTTATCTTATGTTGTTTAAATAAATAATTTTAAAAATTTATACAGTTTTTGGTAGATGAGTTTCAACTAATAGAAAATTAAACAAGCTTTAAAATATGTTTCTAGGAAAAATTTAGAAAAATTTAGTTTTAAAATTTTTATCATGATAGTCTGCTTTATTATTTTTGAAAGTTTTTATTTACTTATTTTGAATTTGAGATTTTTTTTTATGCACATCGAAAGCAAAATGTTAGAAATTTTATTTTGCTACTTATAAGGATTTGTATGTTCAAAGAATTACAATGCTATTCGAAATTTGAATACGGTCTTCAGTAAAATTTCTTCATGAAACTTCTTATTAAAATTTTTCATTGGAATATTTTGATTCTAATGATGAGTATCAGAAACATTTTAATTCATTAGTTTCTATATTCTTTTCTTAATCAATGCATTTAGTGTATGCACACTTTCGGAGTATATAATGATAAAATGTACTTTTGTTGTATTTCGTCAGTTTTGGATTTCACGCTTGAGCTCTTGAAGAACAAATTATCAAGATTTAGCCCTCGAAAATAAGGTACTTTATAATCCTTCTAAATGCCAATAACAATCCCTCTCACTCTGCATATCTTATTAGACGAAATAAATGTAATCTTCAGCAGCCTTTCGATTCGGATCTGCACCATTTAATGCGAGGAGAGCGATTTAATTTGCAGCCCATCCCCTCGGCTGCATCATTACGAGATTGGAATCTTTGAGTCGGGCATTAAGCTCTTTGTCGCCTTCCCAATGCCTCTTAATGAATTGCATGAAGCCTAGCGAATGCGCTTTAATTGTAACGAATGGCCCTCTTTAATTATAGCACCGCCGCTTACAACTCCGCTGGCGGGTCTTAGTTAACAGTATCGAATGCGGCAGGACTTGTTGTCAACTGAGGCAGGTGGAACAACCTGCTGGTATCAACACTTCATGATTTAATAAAAATTCCTACGACCCCTTGCATGCTCGTGGGATCCCTCAGAATGATTGTGGAGGGATTTTTAAGTTGCTCCCGTAGTCATCAGTATGCAAAAAGGGTACCTGCACTTCACTCAATGCACATGGAACAGTTAAACTTTGTTGCTGAGATAACACACTTTAGTCGCCTGGAAATCAAAAGATAAATTGCCGATCTCTTCTATAATTTCTTTTTTTTTTTTTTTTTGAAGGTTAGAATATTTAAAAGATTGCATTATATGCGCGTAAATGACGCTTATTGGATGTAATGACATTTATTTTCTTGATCATAGCATTATTATTCCGTGCTCTTTTATAAAATAAGTCGATTTAAAAACACTAGGCAGGAGAATTATGATGAATAAAATATTTTCAATATTTTATATTTACACTATTAAGGAATATTAATTTCTATAAAATATGGTAGAAAAAAATAAGTGATTAAATATAATTGATTATGATATCAAATTATCAATAGATTTTGTGGAGACGTCGTTACAATATCAAACTTTTGTTTTGTTTTAAAAATTCAGAAATAAAAAAAAAACTGGAATTAATTTGTTCTATCATCTTGTAGCAAAAGACTGATTTGATTTCTCTATTCTTAAAACATATAAATATGCCTATGCAACACTAAATTATAAAAAAAAAATTATTGCGGGGATCCGAGATCTTTACTTATTTGATAATCTAGCTCTATCAGGGATAGGACGTATTTTTCTCTGGATTCATAAATTACCAATATTGAGGATTATTTGCTCAGAATATGGTTACAGAAGTGTTTCAGTTATTCTGAATAAACTCAACAGCTTTAGTGAAAGGAAGGAGCTATCTTTTTATAATTTATCACATAATAATATTGTTATAAATTCATTCCGTAGGCATAATTCATTCATATTTTGATGTGCAATCGCTTTTAATAATATAAAATTACCGAAAAAAGCGAAAAACTCGAACGCATTACGTTGATTAAATTATTTAAAAATCTCTGCTCCTCTTCCGTACCTTGTCTGTTTTCATTTTGAAATCCTGAAGTTCAAGACGTATTTTATAATAAAAATAGTGCTAAAGAATAATTTAAGGTTAATTTCTTTTGCTACCAAACCTAAGTAGAAAATAATATCTGATCTAATTATACTCTAATAATTAATTTTTCCATCTAACTCATATTATGTTGTGAATCATTTAACCCTAATTAAGTAGATGATTATTAGATATTCTGAGATTAATTTGCACCACCACCGCGCTTAATTCAATTTTCTTACAGCATAATTCTATACACTTAAGAATTTCCCCAACGTAAAGCTGTTTCTTTACTACCTTCTAATTCAACGCGCAATTTTTTCCTGATTAAGGCAGCAGTCAATTACTGAGATAGCATAATAAAAAGTGACAAATTTTTCTAAAGCTTGTTTCCTAACTTGTCACTTGTCAGTGAACTCACTCAACTAAATCTACTCTATGAAGTAAAATGCGATTATTTTTAATGCTGGAGGCAATTTAACGAAGTAGGTTTTTATTGATCTAAATGTCTTGGAATGTAATTTAATAAAGCTTTCAATTTTAGCTTTTATCATATTTAGATCTTCACTTTTTTTATGGGCTCTTATTTTTGAATTAATATACCCATAAAGTAGTGGGAACCTTTAGCAGGAAATATCATTGAATGTAAATTTTGGACTGTTAAATTCGACTTTAATATAATTAATTTAATTCATCTCATGTCACATTCGCAAGACTAATTACTACTACATCATTTAACAATTCACTGCATATTGCTAAAACCTTTATATAGCGTCATTTCCACCGGAGATATGCAATGGATCGGGGATTTAAGTGGCTCTATGCTTTGATTAGTATCTCGTTAGAATGAATTATCTCTATACATTAAAATATCTGTGTGCTTTTATTAAGCTTTCCTAAAAAAATTCACATAATTTTGGAGCTTTTTCTTTTAAATTTTCACAAATATTCCAGGTTAATCAAATTTGTTAAAAAATTTTATAACAGCAGAAAATTTTTCCTGAAATGTATTTCAAAAATCGACCTGCTTCATAATAGATATAATGCATCTTTCAAAATGTTTTTTTTTCTCTTCTTTTGTAATAAATTTAAATAAAAGCTTAAATATTCCCTTGTAATGGATCAAATTTAAACTATGTTTAGATTTTAAAGATGCCAATTTATTTATACTAGATGTAGCAATATTTTCTTATTAAAACGATGTTAACAGAATAAAGGACTTTTACTTTGCATCAACTTTTCTGTTTGAAGATTTTACTGTTTTGTATAGATTTAAAATTTCGAATTTTCTTCGTACCAGGCTTTATTTCCACATGATACTTCGCCAATGAGGATATAAAAAATTTCGGCGTTTTATTTGATGAAGTTTGTGGCTTAAGCATACTTACAGAATTTCTTAAATCCTGGTATTTTCAATCTTTAGGTTTGATTAACCTCATTGAAGCAAAAAATCCTTTTTAGAAACTTAACTCATTTAAATTTCTAAAAATTCTTCAAATAATAATAAAATGCAATAAAACTGAACAGGTGGTGTGTGTGTTTTGTATGTGAAATATGATAAAAGAAGTGCTAAAGTTTTTTTAGAACAATTTTATTTTATTTATTGGAAAGCTTATCATAGTTTTTAATTTTCAAAATGTTTTGTTGTTCTTCATTTTTGTATTGCATTCATTCTATTTTTAAATGAAAAGAAAATAAAGTTATTAAAAAATGTATAGCAATGACAGTTTTAAAAAAATTCAGAAACATTATGCAATAGCGTCTAGCATTAGTATATGCATCTAGACAATGAAAGTATTTTACCAATATTCAGAATATAAATGTTTTATATCTCTGTAATTATTTATTTTGCAGAATTTTTTTTCTATAAATATTTATTATGATTTATCTGAAGCACACCGCCAAAAATCATGCATATAAAATAAATTTCACCTTGAATGTTTCATAATGTTTGTAGGGATGCTTGATTCAATTTTCTCACCTAATTCCCTCAAAACTTTTATGGGTATGCAACAATTGTGAATTAAAACATAGGCATCTAACTATAATTGTATCTGTGACATTTAAAAAAAAGTAATGTCATTTTTTAAGTAATGATGCTTAATGTATTAATCAGGGATTTTTTTTACCTGTTCAGCTTTTTTGTTTTTCTTGAAGAATACCAGCACAATGCCTAATAGATACAAGGTTTTTAACTTCTACACAAAAGATCCAACATCCCAAGAAAGGCGAACATTACTTTTCTAGAAATCGATCGTAAATCTGACGGATGTACATTGACAGTTCCGTCCCCCTTTCCTCAGATTTATTTACTTTGTAAATAGTCGCGAAAAGAATTTTTTAAAAAAGTAAGAATAGCTGCTTTTCGAATGAATGATAGAAAAAAAAGTGTTTCCCCAAAGGCGCTTTTAAAAGGAAGGAGCTACAACAATAATAAAAACGATAAATAAATAAAAGACGCTAGGTTAAAAAAAAAGTGAAAGGGGGAAGTGTCCGTCATCCGAGACCCTGTGTTTTGATTTCCCGGGGAGTGTCGCCTGCTGTGCGGCATGTCAGTCTCTCGAGACGTCGGAAAAGCGATCTATCGGCCGTTGAAATCCCGGAAAAGATCCACAAAGGAGCACTTTGTGAGCCTTTATGACAGGCGAAGCCTTTCGTGGTCGATTATTTTCGCCGCGGGCCCCAACCAAAATAGAGACGCGACGACAGGCCTTTTCAAAAACAGTATCTAACTCCCCCGCGCGCGCGCTTACTCTTCCCTCTGTTAGACATTAACCCCAAAAAAGATGCCAGGCTATCTGCTTAAAAACATTCGTTAGTTTTTCAGTTTTAAACGAAGAATCTTCTGTTAAATGTTTGGATGCTATATAAAAAAGGTTTAACGATGTGATACAACTATATTGCCAATACGTTTATTGGGGTTTTTCTTGAAAGCATGGTCTAAAAGTTTTCTTTTCTTGACGAAGAATGCGTCTTTATTGCCAAGATTTGAAACTATTTAAAATGGGTGAATTAATTCTTCCCATTATAGTGAATTAATTCTTCCCATATTAATTCTGTTACAAGCTTTTAACTAAAAAATGTTCATCATTAAGGAGATAATAATATTGCATCACTATAAGGGACATTACATCATAAATTTTTCACTATTGAAGAATAGTCATTAATACTACTATCTAGCGCAGTTAGTCTGACTGTAAGGGACTTAGATTCACAGATATTTTAATAGATGTTAGGGAAATGACACCTGTCTAAATGGCAAATGTACCAATCATTCAAAAATATTCAAGAAAATACAGGAATTTAGTGAGGATTATATTATGTGCTGAAGAAAAAAATATTTTGTTGCTATGCAATGGAATTATTATGTTTAAAATATATAGATACAGTCCTTGTTTTTAAAGGTAAGTTTCGCTGAAAGTGTTTCAAAAATATATTGGAAGATAACCCATGTCGTATGAAAGCTCCAATTATAGAAAAATTGTCACAACGTTTATATCGCTTTTGTCCTGAGTTCTGGAGAACATAGTTTTGGAGTTAAGGCTGAATTGTATGACACAGAACATAAAAATACTTTAACATAGATAGATAACATAGATCATGATATAGTATTTACATATATGTAGATTTCTCTCAAATTTTGAACTAAATCTCTTTAGAGGAAGTTTGTCTGCTCATCTGTCCCAATACAAATGAACACGGCAACAACAAAAGGAAGAACTTAAAAAATCATATGCAGGTTTAACATGTAAAATGTAGATTCATATCAAAATTTGAGTTAAACCCATCAAAGGGTGGTCATCTGTCAGTCGGTTATTTTACATGAATAGAAACACAATGACTTAAATAAATGTTATTTGATTTTGCGTTTCAATTATAGTTTTTATGTCACATTTTGATATCACATAGTCAGGAGAAAGGAGTCTAAAACACATAGGTTGAATGAATTCATAAAATTTGTTAGATTCACAACAAAGATCTGTATATCGAACAGTTGTTCGCCAATGCCATATAAAGCATTTATGAAATTCGGTATGTAATCTTGCAATTACATTGTAGTTTTTATGTGACAATTTGGCTTCAATTATTAAGGAGAAAGGCTTCCAAAATATATATTCGTACGATAGATTAAACAAATTGGTTATTGTCGTGCCTGATCTCTGTATCTCGAACTAATGTTCGCCAATTCCGTACAAGTCATCTCAGCATACTCATAATCAACAACTATATTCTTATGTGTAATGGTTTTTATTATAAAATATGTCAGAAAGCTTTGGGAAGAGCATTTCCTCTGGTTTTATTAACATTTCTGTTTCAATTTAGAACAACATTTTTCAGGCGATTATGGAGTCGAATACTTCAACCCTCTAAAAAAATAACAGGAATCTTAAAAATTTCAAATATTTCTGATGTAAACATTTCCTAACTTGTTACACTCTGTATATAAAACGAATACTTAAATAATTCTTATTAAATAAATAAATGTAATTTTATCACATCGAATATAAATTCATGAAAGTATTACAAGATTCATTTACAGATCGTACCCGTCCTTCATGTGTACTAAAATAACATTTGTTATTTAATACTAGGTACATATTTTTTTTTTCGATCGACAGTAACGAAAGTCGTTAATTGCAGATCATCAAAAGAATTAATCAGTTATTTAATCATCAGAAGAAGAATGAAATTCTTTAAAATAATAAACTCTTTCAATCTTTTCAAACTAATAAGTTTATTTTGTTGAAGGCAAGGAATAATGTCATCAAGTCTTACGAAAAGTGTTATCAAATGTTATTCTTATGAGTATATTTAAACAATTTTCACAATTTTTAAATTGCATTAAAAAATGCCGAAAAGGATGCTTTACATTCTGTTTCAGATCTCAAATTTAATTTATTCATCAGCATTTTAGTCGCTCAATTTTTCTCAAATATTTATCTTTTTAAAGAAAGATAGCTTAATTGTTAATGATGGAAATATTACTTACATAAATGGCTGCTTTATTTTCTTTCTTAATTTGATCTCTCTCTCTTGCATAATTATCTTTTTAACCAGTTTTTCTTCTGTAATTTTAGCAATTATAATTGCCAGAAAGGGATAAATTAATTATTAATTATTGCATGATATTTAAACAACAGTTTATGTTTGAAAAAGTATAGAGAAGAATATTTATACAAGCTATTTATTAATATTTTTAGATAATAATTGGGAGAAAGCTATAGTTATCCCTCATTCATAGTGAACTTGCATCAATAATTCGAAACAAATATATTATGGTAATGTTATTCTTTAAAGGTATTTTGAAATAAATTACAGAAATAGTTTCAGAAAGGAATGAGTCTCTTTATTTCCAAATGAAACATCTATTTTGCAGAGTTGATATGCTGTCAAGCATTTTAAGTTAAATATTTTTTCGAGCTATTATATTTTTAAAGCTAACTCATCACATTTTACTTCTTAATATTTTACAAGAAAAAAAAAGGGGGTGGGTATTTGATTTTGATTTTTACTTTTTCTCCATGTGCTATTGCTTTGTTTATAAAGTGTTTCCCGCACTTCCAGACACTTTTGCTAAGTAGTGAGACTTTCAAAGTCGAAAATGTTATCTTTAAACGACAAATGATGCCATCTCGAAAACCAAGTTTAGCTCGACAGGTTTTTTTAATAATAAAATCTTGTTGTGTTTTTAGAAAATATATCGATTATACATGAAATTTTTTTATTCCTACCTTTATATGAATTTGTCATTTTAATGAGAAAAAAAAAGGAAAAGACTCAGTTTTGCATGTTATTCGAAGCAATCTGCTATAATATAATATTTATTTTGCAGTTCATAATATTACTTAAATTTTTAATTTTATACACAGTTTAGTATTGCGAAGTAGGATCTGAGATGGCGCTATATGATATCGTCATAAGCAGAACAGATGGAGAAAAGCTCTAATAGTTACACAAGCAAATAACACTCTTTTTATGTGTAAGATCTGTTTTTTTTTCAGGAAAGAATCAATGTAGATGAATGTAAAAAGCAAACATTTTAAATATACGCACACAAATTTAAAAAAAAATAAAAAAAAAGCTTGACTTGAACCAACGACACACGTGTCATTCATATTGTTCTATATTGCACTGCCGACACTTGGAAGCGGAAGTTATATATATTTATTCTAATTGTTAGTTGTAAAAAATTGTGAGTAAAATCGTTTTTTAGGACCTATATAGATAAAAATCAAAACTTTATCTAAATACAAAACTTGATTCAAATCATAAGAACTGTTTTCGGGGTACCTGAAATAAGTTTATTACTCGTTTAAAGTTATAAAATGACAATAACTCCTATAAAATGACCATTCCTAAGCAGGTTCGGTCCGATAATGTTAGTCGCGACGGTGTCCTGGTGGCTCGAATTAAGGAATTCAAGACTCGATTGTGTCATTGATTTATAATGAAAACTTGATGCATGTTATATCTATTGAAATGAAACATCCTTTCAAGATGAGGAGGAGTTTGTCCAAGGAGTCATTATAATATACTTGAATCGCTAAAATAACACTCACCTAGAAACACAATATCTGATTTGATTAAATCGGAGCGTTATTGTCAGGAATCTTTAAATAAAGCCATCCATCGTTGGCATATTTGTATAACAATATTTATCTATGTTGTGTAAATTTATATAACCAGTCGTCTAGATTAGCAGAGCTATTCAAAAAATATTATTAAATTTTTATTATTATAAAATATGAAGGTTTTAATGATTCTGAAAGAGATATAATAGTTCCATTTATTTGCTCTTACGCATACGGGATCGAAAGTATTCGGTTATTCTGTTTTGTTGTTTGTGACCAATTAATTATATGTTAGTATAATGTGACACACATATGTCAACATATGCCAAAAACGGTTACACAGACAGAGAATATAGAAAATTGTAGTCCCAAAATCACTCCAAATATTAAGAGATAGATGGCTATGCGGTGGCAAATTGGATGGATCATATCGAGAAAAGCACGCATAGCTTACGAATTCATACCAAGAAGAAGAATGTTTAAAAGAATATTTCACCCTATGATAGAGCAAATTATATAGGGAAATGGATTTCCTTGAATATTTCTGCAGATTCGAAATAATGCAAAACGGCACAGTGCATGCGAGTACATAGTTAGTTCAGCACTACAGAATATAATGAACTCTAAAAAATTAGAGAAGACTCATTATGAGTAATAATTTTAAAACAGTATTACAATACCTTGGAAATTTAAAAATACTAAAAGAAATGATGGGGAAGATTTCTAGCCTTTATGAACATTTTGAAGATTCTTTAAACATTAGTTGCGAAAATGCGAATTTTTATTCGAAAATCTGGATAATTGATGAGCATAACACCCAGTCACAATAAATCTCTGCTTATATGGCTTAGTTCTGTTGTAACTGGGTGATTGGTTGTAATTAAAAAAAGTTAAAGAATAATAGATGAATAGAACTGCATAATAATTCAGTTTGGCTATTTATATGCCCCATTTTGAAGCAACACGAAAGTTTAGGTCTGACCTTGCAATTTTGCGACAAGATTCGATGAAGAGAATAACATATACAACATACTTCAAACTTCCGCGTCACATCAAGGACGGCCATTTAACAGCAACGTATACATGATTCTTGATTTCGAAAATAGAACCTTACAAAAACCCATTACAAAAACTTTATCACCGGGTTCATGATGAAACTAATCAGATGATAAACGCAAAAGAAAATTAAGTCTCTGGTATCTGAACAATTCCTAAAGAAAAAAGCTAAGTTAAAATCTACTCGAGATAAATCAACCAAAACTAATCAAGATAAGCTTAAGAATAGGTAATTTTGTTCATTTGATAAACTTTATAAATAATTTTGTGAAATGTATCCGGTTTAAACTTTTAATAAGGATTTCAGATATTTTCGCTCTACCTGTGAATCGCGATTCCCGGGAACTGTTGAAATCGCTTGTCAAAATCAATCTCAGATTTATTACAGTGAGAAATAAAAGATACTTTTCGGAATTTGAGCGAATTCGTAATTCACTTAATACCCATCCAATGGGCTCTACCTTTTAACTAAATTCTTAGATATCTTTCAATGCCTGGAACTGTCAGTGCAGCAGGCGGCTGAATACAGAAAGCGGCGAACAGGCAAGCTTCGCGTAAAACTTGCTGGAGGGCATATCCAATTTCTCTCCAAATCCGCTAATGGGTTGAATCGTTAACCTCTTCATCGATTGAAATGCTCTTTAATGCCTCAGTTGAATATCTTCCAGGCTTTAGTGGTTTCTTCCAGGGGTCTTGTTAGTGATTTGATCACATTCTTTTATCCTTCGTCCCCCTGTTGTCATTGTTATTTTGTTCAATGATCGAGCCAGGCGACTGACGAATAGAAAACTGATGAAATCAAATTGTCAATCTTGCATTTTGTGCGCTTTTAAATGATTTCGCTCCCTCAACCTCACCTACTTCCCCCTTTGCCGCGCCATGATTTACGAACTTTTGCCTTTGTAGGAAACTAACTGTGCCGGCATACTTCATCTACATCGGTTTTCTGAAGTATTCTGCCGGTGAAAAATCGATATTTCGATGGATGGATCGATGATTGCAATAATATGGGGTAAGAATAACCTTTTACCGCATTCATTAAAATGCTTTATGTGGTTCTTTAGAGTTTTGGCAAACGACAAAAGCACTTGTCTTTCCTCATTTGAAAGCGTGTTTGTTTTTATCTCCTCCCTGAATTGAAATGCATGATATATAACGCACGAAATTTATATTGAATTTTAGATTGACTTTACGCTTTAAAGTATTACTTTGGAGATCCATTTAACTTCGGAGGCTGGGTAAAAAGGGAAAAAGTGTTGTGCGAAATGAGAGGCAGAAATTCAGATACAGTAATGATACGATTTTGAATGTTTTTCCGGCTCAATAACACTTTGTATTTAATCAGTTTTCTATGCTTTTGAATGTTCAAAGCGGTTCCTAAAATAGGAACAACAGATGGTAGAAACTCAAGGTAAATTACAAGATATAAATTTCTATAAACATCAAAATACAATACAAATCAATCAATATAATTAATTACATCAAGTCAAAAATATAAAATATTTAGATTAGATTAAATGTTAAAAATTGTCACGAAATTAATTTTAAATTGAAAATCCTTGAAGTTCAAAAGTCATTTATTCCATTTATTTTCCTATCCACGACACTCTGCTCAACTGCTTCATTTCAGAGTTTTAGTATAAGAGTTAACTGTTTAATTTGACTCCCTACTGAAAGAATTATTCATTTAATTCGAAATTGGTTACAGACACAATTGGTTATGTAGAACTTCAAAAATGAGGAATTACTTAGAATTTTTCCTCAAAAAGTTTTAGCGGTTTTTGTAATTAGGAAATCATTCATGACCTTTGGGAAAACTATTATTTGACATCTTATTTCATTTCTACATATTTTTATTATACTTGACAAGACACGCTGCAAAATGTAATAAATATAGCCATTGTTTCACATAGTAATTTACCTTAACCGGCATTTATTTAAAAAAAAACAATCCTAATTTATTTGTTAGAAAAGGTTTTACAAGAACTATGTTTACACAAAATAGACAAAATAATGTTTAGCCTAATTACTTCCAATGCGGCCGTGTAAGTTTTACAAACGATGGACATCTGTCTGAAACAAAGGGCACAAGATGTAAAACATGGATCTTCTTCATGATAACGCCTACGTCCTTTATTTTAAAAAAAATCAGCTCACCAGGATGGAATTTGTAAGACCGTATTAGATCAAGTAAAGCAGTGTGAGAGTGAAGATGAATTTTAGAGCAAGCTGAGAGCGAAGTATTTATAGAATTTTTATTTTCGATTTAATAAACGACCCAATAAACATTTGGCTATCATCACCTTTTCATACGGAAGATTTACTTTTATCTTTAGCATTATTTATCTTAATGGAAACGATTTTACAGCAAGGAGCCAACAGTCATTTTGGAGGATTGGAGAATTATAAATTTTTAATATTTCTAATTTTATTAATGTAATAAGAGTTAATGTAATTTGCAAAAATAAGCTTTCAATCGCCAAGAAGTTTTTTCATAACCGATTCTACTGACTGAAAGATATTCCATCATGCAGTATCAGAACTTATTAAGAAGTGTTAAAAAAACTATGTGTATGTTAAAATTCTTATCTTGGAATTAGTTTTTTATTTTATAATTGTGCTCATTTGTAACGTAAATTTTGTAGATTACAAAGCATGATTTAACACATAGAAATTTCTTGGTTTTTTTCGAGATGCTTTGTAAATATTTATAATACATGCCTCTGGAATGTTTAAAATACAATAAAGTATGAATATAGTGAGAGCGTATTTTACTCCTTCGCTCATCTTTGAATTCATCAAGTTAAACAATAATTATAAGTTTCTAAAAATACTTAAGAAGAATGTTTCATTTAAACGCATATTGAAGACCACGGTGGTGTAGTGGTAAGTTCTTGGTTTCGAAACCGGAGTGTTTCAGATTTGTGACCGTACTCCACCAAAGAGGAGTCATGCACTAGTACTAGCAAGCGGGTCTAGAGCAGGTTGAATTCATCTGGGCCAAACGTCCTCCCGCTGACTTGGTATGGACTCTTAAATAGAGTAGAACCAGGCTCGATGTCATTCTTGTTATCTGATCGCGTTCAAATGTTAGGAAATTTATACCAAAACATCCCTAGTGTTGCTATAAAATAGGGACATTAATATAATTAAACTAAACTTAAAAATATATCTTTGTCAAATGCTGTTCAAATCTTTCTTTGAATATTGTCACTGGGAAATAGTAATTGTAGTTTCGTAATAATAATAATTTTGTATAAATCAGTCATCTAAATCCATAATGAAATTGTATTTGAAGTTTTAAATTAGCTACACAAAGTTTCAATTCTTCCTTTCAGACGATTATTTCGACGAAGAAGTAGAAAAATGCCTTTCTCCTGTTTTTAGCAACATTTATCTTACCGAGTCTATAAATGGTGCTTAATTCTACAAAAAATGTCATCCGTTGTCGACCAGTTGGGTTCTTACATAACTGACAAAAAAAAAAGGTTGAAAGTTTGCAAATTAACATTATGTAAATGTTCCATCTATCATACGGGATTTAAATTGTGAAATATGGTACTAATCAATTTTTATTTTGCTTCTAAAAAGAGAAAAGGAAAAGGTGATGGACTCATTTCTCCCTCATGATGTCTTCCTCCCTTCATTAGTTTGCGAATCATTGATTTTTCAAAAATGTTTGATGAGAAATTCTTGAATAAACTTTTATACAATACAATACAATAACGCAAGGTAAAATTATCTGCATGGTCATTTAAGGAAGGCTATATAAGTGCTCAAATTTTGAAATTGTACTGGCTGAATAGTACAGGATCTTTTACAAAACAGAACCTATACATAGAGATGATTTTTAAAAAATAACAGAAAGAAAGCGACTAAAATCCTTTAATAAACATCAATTCAAGAGACAAAATACTTATCAAAATATCCGGTTCAAAATAATTTTTTCAATTATCATTTTGCTTGCAATGAAAGGTGTTTACAAAAAAAGAAAAAAAAAACGCCTGATGTTAAATGAATAAGCGAGCACTAAATGTTTAAATGTCATATTGAAAAAAAATGACAGTTTCAATTTTAAAAACAAAGAAGAGAAAATAATTTTGACAAAGAAGTAAGCACAGACAATAAAATACTAATTTGCAATTTCTTATGATTTGCTATTGGAATATTATGAATATATCTGAAAGCACTAAGGCAGTCTTTTCCATATGACTAATTTCATTTCAAACTGTCGTCTTTAATCGAAGTCATCCAACTTATAATAATTCTTCTTATTAGACAATACAATTTATTTTTGACAATTTGACACTGCAAAAGGCACTTTCACTTAACTACAGCAGCTAGTATTTATTATTATTATTATTTTCATCTTCAGCACTTAAAATTTTCCGATGTTCTTGACAGATGTATTATGCTAATAAAAATAAACGCAGCCAAGAAGAATCGAAAATAAATTGTCAAATTTCTCTCACGTTTGCCGAATACCCATAGGGTGAATTCCCATTAATAAATGGATATCTCTTGTCATGAGCTTTAACTTTATTGAGTGGAGTCTCCTCACATTTTTATGACATTTTTGCCCTCGGGTTGTACGAGTATAGCATAGACAATTTGTTCAATCTCTATTATAACTTGTTTAAAAGATTCGTCGAATATGTGAAACGGTGTTCCAAATTGTTACATTTGACTTGAAGTGACACGTCACATTTTTAATAAAATGATTATTCTTGTATGTAGCTGTTGTAAAGACAATGACTTCCAGATAACTGAGATTATGTTCCTGTATTTAAAAAGAAAAGACAATGGAAAATAATACTTAGAATTCCATAAAATTGTGAATTTATATGTCAGCATCTTCTGTCTTTCCAAGTAATGTCATAGTATTTAAAACATTATTTTTTTGATGTTTTTGTAGACGTTGTACTTAATTGTTTTCGCTGCACCATTAAAAATATATTATATTTTTAAGGTGTATTTGTATTCCATCATTTTGTGCTTGATATTTCAATTTTGTTCAATTAAGCACTTTGTATTATTAATTTATGAATTTATTGGAAAAATCAAATTCATCAATTACCGTAGTAAAAATTAAAAATCAAAAATGTTTACATTTAATTAAACTAAACATAGTGGCACGACAGTCCATGTGCATCAATGTCTACTGCCCATATCTGCTTTCTTGACCGAGGACCCTCAGGTGCAAGACATATGATAAGGTTAGGCGGTTATGTTTAATTGACATCATTTTTACAAAAAATGCTTTTGTCATTACATTCAGTTGATACATTCAATGAAAAGACTCTTAAATAATGAAAGAATAAAATTATTTTGACATGAAGGATTTTTGGCAATATTAAATTTTATTCATCAACTATCTTCCTTGTCTTAGTATTTAGTTGAAACATACAAGTTAACTGGACGTTAAAGTGAATGAACAAAAACCGATCAAATTGTGTTCAAAAATACTTCAAGATTAGACATTTAAAATAACTTTTGAAAACAATAAAATCATGAAATATTTAAATATATTACCAGTCTTTGGTCAGCAGTTTTTCACTCAGATTATTGACTTTTTAGGTTATAAAATTACTTACATGGAATGCAATTAAAACATGTATTTCTCTTTATCTCGTACCATTAAAAGATATGAATGTTCATTGAATCAATTTATTGAAAATTAAAAAGTCTACATATTACTTGATAAAAACTATATACTATGAAAACTGATATATGCTATAAAAATGTAGTTATAAAACGTTGAAAATTCTATACGGTGTTATTTATTAGAAAAAGTACGTGATTCAATTCTTTTATCGATGAATTTGAGTTTCATCAATATATTTAAAAATTTCATTATAAATAGTGTATCAAATTGCATAAAAATATTATTAAAATTCAAAATACTGTAGGAATTGAATTTGGTGTTATTAGAAATTTAATTTTTGGAGCTTAATAACGAGTCTATTTTTTGAAAAATAATTGTTTTGAAATATCCGAGCATAAATATCAGTAGAGAAATCAAAGCAATGACCCACCATATAGGCCCTTGAATAAACATGATTTCTATTGCATCGTCTTTCTTTTGATTGAATAAACTTTTTGGAAACACGGCAAACCTTTAAACAATATTTCTAATAATATATATTCAATGCAGATATAAAATCGTTCAACGAAAAAGTCTGAAATTCGTACTATGATTTGTTTACATTTCGCTGTTGCTGCAATAATAAGTAATAAGAGCGATTTCTGAGCTATGTACATTACGGTTTTATATATTTAGATTTCTTACAAAAGCATTAATATTTGATATTCATATTTTGCCATAAATCTCAAATAAAACAATAAGCAAAACTTTTAGCCGTCGAAGGATATATCTATAAAAACAGTTTTCGAATTTTTGATATAGGCATCTAAGAGCAAAACACACACTAAATATTTAATAATAGGATGTAGTTCCTAGTTTTATACTCATATAACGCTTTTGGTAGAAACGTTGGGGATTTTACTTTTGATACAGCATGGGCCGGCACCAAAAAAAAAATCTCCAGCATTTGTTATACACATATTTTGATTCCTACCCTAATATTTAGGTCGGAGGGGGAAAAGTGTCACCTCTGAGATCAGATGAAATATTTATGTTGTCGCCTCGGGACACAAAATAATAGAAGGGAATACCACTAAAATAATAAATAAACGTTGATCTTAAACTTTTATTTTATTTTTTTATCTGTAATGACAGCAGGAGAATCCAGGAAATTTATATTTTTTAAGCTGTTTCATTTCTGTGGAAATATGTTTTTTTTTAGTTGTCTGAGGTGGCAAGATGTATCTGTGGAAATAAAAAAATTCATGTTTCTGTATTTATGTTTGGCTTGAAAAATGAAAACATATATATATATATAAACTGGTGAAAAATATTACGAAATAAAAATGAAATGTTTGGCGTTTCAATTTGATTTCTGATTATCATATAACTATTGTCGCCTTTTTCTTTATAACATTTTATAGTATTTAATTTTATGACTCTCAAAATGTTATGTAATTTAACACTTATTGTGTTCAAATTAGTTTTATACATAAAATGTGAATGTTTTTTTTTTTTTATTTTTCACTGTTGAATGAATTTTGTATGTTCAACACATTTTATATCCAAAATCATGTCGTTAAAAATGTTTTATGAAAGAAAAATTATTCACATTTAAAGTACGATAATAGTTCTAATGAAAAATTTATTTTTTTAATCGCATAAATTCAACTTTCGCAAGTTTAATTTTCAATAGAACTATTGCCCCTCATTCTTTTAATATGTAAAAGGCTATCGTACAATTAAAAGATAAACTACGAAGGAACATCCAGTGGGCGGTCATTTTCTTAGACTAGAATCAGTTGCGATGCCTAGATTAATCGGGGAAGGAGGTCTCCAAGGGACTGTGCTCTACCACAGAGACTCTATTATCAAATGTTCATTAGGAAGAAGTAACTTACAACTAGGTAGTTCCTGAAGGTACAGAAAAATACCAGAAACTGTATATTAATCGTCAACTGCCCAATCAAAAAAATGTTTTCTTATAGAAATTATGCGTATTTAAAGACATATAGGCTATATCAAAAATATTAAATAAATTTATTTTAGTTTCTATACATTTAAATGAAAATTGAGATTTCGAATTGGAAAATCTGATAATGGCGCAAAGACAGTAGGCGTAACTTTAACTCTGCCCAGAGCTATAAAAGTACTGGGCTATTATTTACTCTAAAAGCAAACATATTTTCTTTGTATGCTTCGACTTCGATAAAATAAAAATAAAAGAAATATTTTTTTATCAAATACATAATAGTTTCACTGATAATCTGAAATATGTATACCATTATTTTTAAGCATATTATGAACTGAATAAGTTTTTAAAAAAAAATTCAATATTTCGGCAAATTATGTTTATCATTCGTCATGATAAGTTGCAACTGATTGCTAAATAAATGCTACATAAACAATAAAAAATCAGCTGTCTAAAGAATCAATACACAATTCAGGAATGAATTCCTATAATTTTTCCCCATTATTTTATTTCTTGACTGAAGAAAAATTTTAAAATAGGCTCGGGAAACAAATGTTACATTTTGATACAGAAAATATTAAAACTGCATTAATTATTGTATTGTGAAGTATTAATTATAGTAAAATGTCCCTTTTAATTTTTTTAAAACTCAGCATTATTTTATTTTTAACCATTAGCCGTTTAATGAGCATCTTTTATTATCCCCCAGTCGATACTTCGAAATGAAAATATATTATTTCTCCACTGAGATATAAATTTACATATTTTATTTAAGCTTGTTAAGGCTACTCTTGAAAACGTTTTCATACTTCGAATTTTTATTGTTTAAAAACCAGATCGAATACATGTCATTCTGCCTTTAAAATAGGAATTTATATGACTTATAAAGGCCTTATTAAAACCATTTTGGAAACATTACTTTCGATATGACTAATTAAAATGCAGAATGTTATGATTTTTTTATCAGAAAATATTTCCCAATTACTTTTCTTTATCGTTTCCGAGAATTCTAAAATTTTCCGAGAACCCGAGAATTTTCTTTTGTAGTCTATTAGATTCAATCGTAAGCATATTCTTTTTAATTGAAAAAAAAAAGATAATATACAATATTTAAGTATTTGTTAAATAACATTAAAAATATATAAACCACAAAATTTTAAATACTGAGCATTTTCCAAATGATGAACTTTAAATTGATGGATGGAATTTTTAGAGTTTTTAATGCATTTTTTCAGTAAGAAAATATGCTGATGACGATAAACATTATATTATGAATTTTGTGTTACCCTTGATGGAACACATGAGGCCCCTTTTCTGTTCCAACTCATTTCCAGATTATTTCTTTTTTATCTGGCTTTGATTTGTAAAATATATCAGTTAGGAATAGTTGAATGTGTTTACTGTTTGCAAGGTATGGGAACTTTAATAGCTTTCATAAGACAAAATAAAATTCCGCTTTCCATCGATTGTTCAGTTAAATAACTTAATAACTTCTTATTCATAGAGCATACACATCTGAAGAATAATTATTCCGATATATTCTATTGTTCAAGATACTAAAAGAAATGCATATGACCTTTTATCTTTTTAATATTACATATCTAAACGTCGCTAATTAACTAAATAAAATTGTAGTAGAAAATCTCATATACTTTAAAGACTACTTAATATATAGTAAATTTTCAATATAAATTAACATTAAAAGTTTGTTTCTTTGATTTGGAATATTATCTATGCGTAACAATCACATCAAGACTAACTAATAATACCTGTTTGGCCAAATCAAATCAAAATCGAAGCCAAAACAAAATAAAAATAATGTAGTAAGAAAATCTTTTAAAAAAAATTCAACCCTTTGCTTTTTATTACAATTCAAAAATATGCAAATAAGTTGATGAATCATGAATAGTTTTTATTCAAGCTTAGTTTTATTTACTTAGCTTAGTTTTATTGATGAATCTGTCAATTCAAACATAAAACTACCTTATTACTTGATGTCAAAATAAAAAAAAGAATTTGAGAGAATAATGCATAAATAAAAAGCAACTAAACGTTACAGAGAAAGATGGATAGTTATTAACTGATTTTTAAATTAATATTAAAAGCATTAAAACATTTGTATTTAAGATGTCAATATAGATATAAATTTAGCAGAATAGTTTTTGACTTTTAATGTTTTATGTGTGATGAGACCAATCTTCTTGCAAAGTAACGTCAATGTCTTGAATCCTTTTTTGAACTGAAATTCTATTTAAACACCCATGAAAAACCCATAATTTTATTTCTAAACTGTTTTTCAATGCTTCAAATGCTTTATTCTTCTATCAGTTATTTGTTTATGCATGTTTTATATCGGTTTATTTCACTGCTATATCATTTTCTAAGACACTTTTTCATTCATTTATAAAGGCATTCTTTTTTGCAACAAAAAAAATTCATCAATCTAAAAAATAAGGGGGCTTTTGAGCTTTACAAATGGGAATGCAAATTTTGAAATGTAACATAAATCTATATAAAAGTTGATTAAATATGAAATATAACATATAACATATATATTTTCAAAAATTATTCTTTCACAGTATTTACAAAAAGTTATAAGAGAATTTATCGAAGACTAAGAAGTAAAAAAATAAAATTAAATGAATTAAAAAAACATGATTTAATTAATGCTGAGACAGGAAAAAAGACTTTCATCTCAAATTTAGTAAAAATATTATATAAAATTTCAAAAGTGTGAAGTGATGTAAAAAATACGCTTTGAAAGAACTTAATTCAGCATGGATGTCATAAAGAATAATATTTTTAACAATTCGCTAAGATTTAAAATATGACAGAAATGATTAAAATTCCAATTTAATTTAAGTACTCTCACACTTTTATGAGTTTCTTTTAACCATCAAATATTTTATAAAAGCTACAAATCAGATTAAACTAATCAAAGTAAATATGTAATTAAAAAACCGTTCCTACTTTAACTATTTTATTTGAATGCCATGGGATAATTCTCTTTCAATCGAGTTTGAAAAGTACAAAGGAATAAAAAAATTTATATCTCCAAATTTTTATATATTTTTTTATTATAAGTCATTCATGTGAAATAATAAAGAAATCTGAATATTACATGGAACTACATAATATTGAAGGTAAGAAATGCAAAATTTATATAAGAAACAGCTCGAAAAATAGTTTTAAATTCTTTCACACAAAGAAGGATTCAACTTTTAAAAAATTTTAGAATTCTTCTGAAATTGTTTGCTGTCTAGACATGTATGGAAATATGATGCTCGCTTTTCTTTTCCCTCTTTCCGTGGATAATAATAAAAAAATATCTTAGACGAGATTGAATGCTCAAAAGAATTGAAAATAGAAAAGCAAAATTTTCTCCTATGTTTTGAAATTTCACACTATTTTATGGCATAGTGGAGAGTTTTCAATTCTTTGAACCACTGTTATTCTGTTATGCCTCATTTTAATTTTTCCGAACATTTTTGTTGTATTCTAGATGTTATTAATTTAAAAAATGCTATTTATGTAGAATTTTATTGATTTCAATGTTTAATATGAAATTCGAAAGATTTTTTGTGTTAAAAGAAATTCTAACTTATTTTTGTAAATTCTAATAGAAAAACAATGTCTGATCAGGTTTACATATACAGTCGATTCCGGTTAATCGGAATACATCGGAACGCGATCATTTTGGTCCTAACAACCGGTTGGTCCGATTATACGAACATGCCCTATGCTACAAGACGAAACGTACAATACGTAACATATTAAAATGTCATTATGACCTTTACTGTGCGGCACACGCGTATGGCGAACATACAAACAAGAACTACTGTTGCTTATGAACTTTATTCATTGAAAAATAAATGTACAAACAAATTCTTCGAAACGATCTACACGATACTCAGCATGCGAAGCACAATAAAAAAAAAGTTCTTATCAACGTTTGAAGAACTTATCCAGTGTGATCTGATGCGTTCTGTTGATGGACTGCACTTGAACAAAATCACTACAAACATCTAACGCAGCAATGGGACTGCCTTCATTTCCCTCCTGCATGAAATAGCGACGCAAAGTTTCATTGCATTTCCTGGCATCCTGTGTTGTCACTTGCACCAACTCATTAGGGGCGTCATTATCACTTTCCTGCACTTCCGATGCTGTAGTGTGTTTTGCTGTAATTCGAGCAACAATTTCAGCGTCGTAATCTTCATTTTTATCGTAGCATTGAAGCTCGTTGTAGATGGATAGAAATTCTTCGTAATTTTCGACCTGTTGAAGTTCCACATTTCTCTCACCATTTTCACTTTCAATCAGCATGTCCACATCCACCTCCAAGACCAAATGCTTAAAGCCACTGTGAGAAATACAGTTCTGAATTGTCTCACTGCTTATATTTCGACAGCTATCGGCCAAAAATGGAACTGCTTGTAAGATGTTGACCTTTGCACTGACTTCTCTGGCTGTTGATGATGAGGTCAGCAAACTTTCTTCAATTGCTTCAATGACGTAATTAACCAATCTTTCTCGATAAAAGGTCTTCAAATTTTTTATGATGCCCATGTCCATTGGCTGTAACAAAGCTGTGGTCCTGGTAGGTAGAAATTCCAGGTGGATGTTTTTTCCAGGCATTTTGGCAGGGGAGACAAGACAGGCGCAGTTCACTGACTAAAGTGTTCCGAAGAAACTGGTTTACGTGGGATTTAATTTCCCCGAAAAGAGGAGAAGCAGTGGTTCCTCACTGGCGGCTACCGAGCTGCCCATTCTAAGAAACAAAGTGCTTGCTCACCTCCCACTGGTTCTTTTCCCTTTCGGATTTCCTGCTGTGCACAGGCGACTTCTGGCTTCTTTTTCATCTTCCCTGTCACGTTCTTTGGTCCGTTTAAGCGGAATTTTGGTTCAAATAAGCGAATAATATTAATCTTATGTACATAGGATTTGTTTCGGTTCTTTAAGATTCGGTCCGAATAAGCGGCTGGTCCGATTATCCGGTGGTCCAATTAACCGGATTCGACTGTATTATAAAGAATATGATTTATTCAAAAATAATATCAATTTGGCATACATTTTTCTGGTGGTGAGATTAAAAATGAAATCATAAGATTTTGGCGAGATTAAAAATGAGAATAAATGTTGACACTTTTCTTATTATATATTGCATACAAAAGTTGATATTTTCTGGGTTAAAAGAAGCTTTATTTTATTTGCAAACATTTTTTATTGAGATTTCAATAAATGTTAGGTTAACAAATATAGTCTATCAGAAAATGTTTTTCCACTGCTGGATCGTACGTTCATCTTAGGTAATCTTTTCACCGAGGGCAGTTCAGAAATGGATTAAAAGTTTCGATATAATGATTCTCACTTCTGGGTTGGGTACAAAAATGATGGAGGTCGGTTACCTCCTATCGATGACGGAACTAATTTCACATGGGAAGGGTTGTACCTTGATACTGAAACTCAACCACATTTCCCACCAGTGTTAATGTCGTGGCGGTTCAGCCGAAAAGAAGCACTATCCGTCCATGCGCCTTAGTGGTGGGCTGGAGTAGCCGGTTAAGGTTATCTTAGTTATTAGAAAAAAATCGACTGATTCATTCCATGGATCTAAAAAGGAAAATTATTCTTATCATTAGCAGTTAATGATAATACGTTTAATAATAATTATTCAGTTCTATTTTTTTCTTCTATGGTTAGTTTAATACAAGGTACTCAAAGTATCTCGTCCCATAATGTTTCAGATTTTTTTTTAAAAAAAGTTTAGATAAGCATTAATTAAAATTCAATAAACAGCAATAATTTTAACATTACACCCAAATTCTAGAAATATTGTTGTTGCTGGAAGTAATCACATACAAAAATGTTCATATTTTAGGCATTTGATTTCATTTTTTAATGCCTCATTTTTCGAAAGATAATTTGTTGAAAATTTTTGTTCTCATGTTTTTATCTAACGAGTGCAGTTTCATTAATTGCATTGAAGTGTTAACAATTTGTCTTTTGTTATAAGTTGCTTGAATTGAAGTTATGGTTTTTGTTTTGCTTAAATATTTTTTACTTCTGCTTGGTAAAATTTTGCTCTAGACACTGCCATTTAGTTCCTTACATAAAATCAACTTAATATTCGTATATTTACTCTAAAATTGTGCCACGAAATCCTGCCTCACTTTAACTGCCCAAAGATGGCGTCTTTATCCCAGACTGTCTTTCTGCAAAAGTAGCCGGCCTGTCGATAAATGTGAAGAGTAGATGACATTCGGCTTAAGTTTTATTCCTCGCATCCGACAAAGAATGTGAGGAGGGAATTGCGAGGGCAAGGTGGGGGAGGCAGAAGATCGGGAACCGAATGTTACCGATTATGTGTCAGGGAATGAAGGAAATCGGATTCTCGGGCAAATCTATGAAATTTAAAACTCACAACAGCGAAGAGCTCTCCTCGCTTTGGTATGTGTACTTTTGAATTTTTGAATCTCCGGCAATTTTTCATTCGGAAAGAATACGTTTGCAAGTCCAGAAAGTGAATGTGGCTCTTTCAGACAAAAATCTTACGTTTCGGGGAGCGGTTTTGGTTTAAAATGTCTGAACAAGTGGAAAATGAATGGCTGTTTAAAAGCATTTTGTATTTTTGTTTCTTGCATTTCTTGTAAGCCTGTTAATTACTCGATGTAGTTATTTAATGGTATGTGGAGACTATTATCGTATATTTGATTTAGCTGAAATCAGATTTTATAGTGATTATTTTGATAGATAGTATATTACATGCAAATAATATTGTGTGTCAATTTTTTTTTCATTCCAGCTTGTTTTGCATCCCTCCTACCTGGTTTTGGTCCCAAATGTTTAAATAAGTGCAAAATAAATAGATGTTTGAACGCATCCTTGTATTTTTTATTCGGGCACTTCAAGTTCGGCTTTCAGTTACTTGATGTGGTTTTTAAATGGAATGCAGAGTCTATTCGCATATGATGGATATAGTTTAAAACAGATTTTATCGTGATTATTTTGATACAGGCGGTATATTATATGTAAACTGAATCAAGCGTCAAAACTTTTTTTCATTGCAACTGGTTTTATTTCCCTCCAACCTGGTTTTGATTTAAAATATTTTAACAAATTAAAAATAAATGGCTGTTTGAATGCATTTTTGATTTGTGCACTTTAACTACTGCTACTTTATGTGGTTTGTAATGTAATGCCGAGGTTGTTCTCGAATGGTTTTGATTCAATTTAAATCAGATTTTATCGTAATTATTTTGATAGACAGAATATTATCTGTGCGTCGTCATTTTTTTTTCAGTGCAACGGCGAAAATAGAGAGGTGTTTGAAAGTATCTTTGTATTTTTGATTATTTTTCTACTTCTAAGAAAGCTATTAATTATTTGATGTGGTTTTTAATGAAATGTCGAGGTTATTCAATGGGTTTGATATAAACTTATGTCCACAAATTAAGGATGATTCAAATTCATGAAAAAGAAATAATCAGAAGAAAAACAAATGTATCTTGCTTGTAAAGCCCATTATTTAAACAAAGAGTAAAATACCAAAAATATGCTATATGTTCGATATCATTTATAAAAATTGTGATTTTTTTTGCTCCCTGGAGCAAATTACAAAAACTAATATTACATAGTTGGTATGATGATTAATATATAGTATGTCTCCCTGATGTTGCACTATAGCCTATATAACGCTTAGGCATACTGAGGATCAATGAATCTGGTTTTGGGAAATATTACACCATTCATCAAGTATTGCTTTCCGAAGTTCAGGTAGACATATAGGAGGAAGTTGACGGGCTGCAACTCGTCGACCCAGCATACCCCACACATCTCTACTGGTCTATGATGTTTGCATTTAAAGGATGGGCATTGCCATCAATAAACAAGCATTTTGCACCCATGGTGTCGCCCCAACAAACGTACATGTTATTCCAGGTGGCCTGTCTTGGTTCCTATTTGAGCATGTGGGTCAATTCTGGAACCTAGAATAATAATTCCCCAAATGAGCAATCCTTCACCACTGTAACGGTGCCATACAGTGATCCTCTCTTGGTGGCAACGGGTACCTGGAGTTCTCCATATGAAAGTCCGTCAAGAATCAGAATGCAAGCTAAACCTGGACTCGTCAGACAATATCACACAAGCCCACTGTTGCGGTATCCAGAATGCATGCTGTCTGCTCCAGGCGAACCGCAGGCGGCAGGGATTTACAGTTAGTAGAACACAGCTGGCAGGTCTAAGTGCATATAGACCAATCCGCCCTAAATGTCTGTATAAGGTCTACCTTGAAACTGCCGTCGCAGTGGCTGAAAGTTAACGAAACAAGTCTGATGCTGTGCACCATCTGTTTCTTTCGGCAGTAACTACCAAATACAGGCTCCTCTGGGGTGACCTATACTATAACGTCTACTCATTACCATCATCTTGGAATCGTTGCCAAAGCCTGAAGATGACACACATGACGATTCCAAGTTTTTCGGATACTTCCAGCTGGATACGCCTACATTCCAGACAGCCTATATTTCTACAGCTTAAAAGTTATCCAATTATGTCTTTTGTGTCATAACTGTGCACTTATTGCTCTAAATGGCTTATAAAGTGCTTGCGAACAATTTTACTTCTTTGCTTGTATTCATTATACATCACTCTCTAACGCTCTCGTCATTGTGACGTACTATTGGTGTCATCTAGCGGCTTCCTATAATTTGCATATAATTTTTAAAGATGTGTGTAGTCATTTTACGGGTAATATATGTATTTCAGGGTTCGATTTCTGTGTGACTCTCAATTACCCTTAATTTATAAACATGAGTGTAGTTAAATCATGTTTATTGTAATTATGTTGACAGATAGAATATTATCAATTGTCCAATATGTTGAAAAACTCTTTCTACAGCACTGACCGTTGAACCGAAAACTACCACATTTGACACATAAGTTTTTGTTCTGAAATTTTTCTTAAGAGAAGATTTTCAAAACTTTATTTAGACTTCCAAAAAAAAAAATGAAATGACAAACATTTTCCTTAACCAGTTAACTGTTTTTGACGAGTATACATCGTGATGTAAATGATATAATATTTTGTGTTATGACGAGCATAGTCAGAATGTAATAAATAGTGGCAATTTGTTGTCTGAAATAACAATTTTAGTAAAAATTGAAGCAAATTCGTAAATTTAAAGATGCTAAAGAAGTTTTTTGGGCCAAGTTAAAATTAAAGAAATAAATTAAAAAGATTTCATTATTGGGCCATGATTTGATCAATACATTCTCTAACAGTAAAAATAATAAATTAATTTTCAGTTTCTTAACGTTCATATCCCAAAAGGTATGTTATTTTTAAATAAATAAATGTGATTATTGAAAAAATAATGTCATTCATTGCAACTTAGTTTTATATTACACATATCACGTGTTTGGTGAGTGTGCTCGTTATCTCTAAATATTTGCGACACAATTTAGGTACGCATTTTCCTAAGACGTCGGAGCAGTTAACGGGGTAATAACTTTGGTGCATATTGTTGCTCCGGTGTCAAATTTAAAAATGATTTTCAGTGCAGCGAATTTTTATTTTATTTCAACTTGTTCTCTAATTGTAATGAATTTTTTAAAACTTGTATGCATATTGTGTTAATATTAAATGCATTTTTTGTATGCATGTTATCATTATTTCCTTAGAAATATTTTTTCTATGTACAAAGCTTAAGAAAACATTAATGCGAAAACAAAAAGATATTTTCTAAATTTTTTTTAAAAATTAACACGAAAGAAATTGCAACATTATGATACTTTTTTAGCTGACATCCTTTCTATAAATTACAATATCTAAAAATCACTATGAAAAAAATGCAGCAGCTGATGCAATCAAGGCAAACGAAAGAAATCTCGGAAAAATTGTTAAGATCATGTTTTTGAGAACATAATTTTATATCAATGGCAAAATTCTCTAAACTCAGCGAAGCAGCAAATATTTTTTATTATGAATTTTTTTCTATTAGCATATATTAATGTACGTTTTTATATTTTTATTATTAATATTTATTATTGAAGCAGATAATTCATAAAACAGTAGGCTAAACTTTAAAAAGAGCGTTTGTTTGATAAGAGAATTGACTTGATAACATCTCTCTCTCCTAGTAATAATTTTCAATTCATAGAATGTTACTGATTATTTTATTAAAAAAATTATATCCTCATCTAGATTAATTAAGCATTGCTGAGCTTCTGAATTTGCTTGTTAGTTATAAATAAAATTAGTCAATGAATTATCAATTTAAAGTGAGAAAACGAATTTACGCTCTCAGAAAGTGAAGAGATTATACATTAAACCATATGAGATATTTTTAGTGTAGAATAAATTCATTGACATAAAAATTGATTGAAAATATTCGGTGAAATGAGAAATGTATCTTTCAATGATTTAATTATCTAACCTCAATTTACATTATTTTCTTCCAAAAAGTAGTTATCATGTATGAATGTTGAAGTTAGGAAATTCGGGGGAAAACTTTGAAGATCACTAGATAAATAGATTGCAACAAAAAATTTTATACCACAGAGTTGAATTTTAAATTGGGTTAATATTAGATTTTAGAGTATCACGTACAGGTTAATACTGATAGTCTCTGTTTTCTCCCTAATATATATTGTTATCAATTATTTTCCTATTGAAATTAAACCTGACTTTACTTGTAGAATTAGTATAGAAGTAGGCAAGATTTTCCTATGGTGAATGCAATATTCTAATATTTACTAATAACTATTAATATTTACTGATTATTTGAGAACTGAAGCATAAATTCTTAAACACCCACCAAGTGCTATTTTAAAGCATATAAAAAAGTCGCTGAACTTAAATCGTTCTTTTACAAGAGTAATAAAAATAAAAGTTTGGAAACACCAAACGATGCTTTAGCGATTTTCTGTGGAGTGAGATTAATTAATCCAAAGAAATAAAACAGACGATAAGGAATGCTATTATTACCCTGAGACTGGGAATGAAAAATAAAGAGTAACGTAAGATTTGAATTTTCCTCCGTTTGGGATATAAAGTATTTTCAACAATAATAACAACTGATAGTTCTAAGTTAGTAAAGTAGAACATTACTCGATAAGACGTATTTTCATTGTTGAACAATATTTCAAAAACAGTAAAAACCTAGGAGGCTACAATTCGAAAATTTCGAATCCAGTCTTCGAGAATCAGCCACATAGATCATCAAGCCACATGGTGACTTAACAAAATCGATTACTATGACAAAGGTCTATGCCAACAAGCATACAGGCAGCGTGCATTGAATGATTAATTCAATGTTACATCAACGAAATTCAGGCTGGCGTCCTGGATTAGGGGTAGTGTGTCTTCCTAGTGTTCGGGGCGTTCCGGGTTTGAGTCCCGGTTCAGACATGGTTGTTATTTTGTAAGTAGTGTGAATGTGTCCCCCTGTAAAAAGGTGTTATGCAAGCGAATGTGAAGCATGAAGTAGTTAGTCGTACTCTCGGCCCTAGTTGGCGCTACTGAAAAACAAGGGACGTTAATTTAGGCTTAAAATTACTGACAGCGATCAGTGGGCTTGTCAATAACAAGTGCCATTGAAAACAACAACGAAATTCAGCCACATTTATGCAAAATGGTCATAAAGAATTTCGAGGAAAGAGACCAATATGCTGGCAAAATTGTGGTGGGTATTTGCATTATGTATTATTCCCGTACGTAACTATATCCTATGTACTTTACAATTTAATAAAAATATAACAATTTAAAGAGAAAAACTGTTTTTTTAAAGTTAATTTGAATTTTGCGTTGACATGCTATTCTATCGTGTAACGCACTATTTTTACTAAATCTAAATTATTAGCTGGCAAACAATTTGTAATAGGGTTGCCAACCTTTTTCTGCACAGATCTTGACATTTTCACCTCTGCCGTTAATTTTGGGACACCTTTTATATATTTAAAAAATTGTATTGATGAACTGTTTATTATTCTATATCAACCTAGTACTTTGTATCAGAATGATATCCTGTTCTCAACCGAATGAAATCGTACACTATCTCCTTTGCTTTAGATTAGAGAGATACTGAATTTTAAAATGCTAAAACCGTGGAGATTATCAATTGAATTCAAAAACTAATACCGAGTACCTGATAACCTTAATCTGAAGCAGCTTTGTATTGCTGCGTACTTAATAAGATATTCCTAATTCTATTTGAACTTTGTTGTCTGTCCTAAGAGTCTTCCTATATACATAACTTTAATATAATAAATTTAAAGTAATTGAGCAATTTTCCTTATCTTTTAAATATAAAGATTCAAAAGTTCATTCCTATGGAAATCACAAAAGGAAAGAAATGTCCTTGTTTCAAATTTCAAATTTGTATGTCGCTATTAAGATAGCAGAAGGAAGGGGCGTTTTCCAGGAGAGTCAAGAATTTCTAGAATTAATGTGTTGCAATTTTCATATATTCATATTAGTTTTGAAGAACGATTATTTTTTCGTTTTACCCAGTTAGCCATTAAAATATTTTATCCATTCGGAAATATGTTAGTAATAATGCAAATCTCAAAGATGATAAAAAAGACCAACTTTATTTTTAATACTTTACCTCAGAGATACAAAAATATCAAAATAAATATTCATTTATTCATCCCCCCTCAGTATGAATTCTTTATGGGTATTTATTAATATTTGTAATGAGTTTATTAGGAAGATTCATTTCCCTGTTTATTCAAGTAAAAACAGAAAAACCAAAGATCAAAACTTTACAAAAAAATAGCTTCTTTTACATACCATTACGCTAATACCTTCAAAGCTTATTTATATGCTTTAAATTGAAAATGATTTGTTCATTAAGATTTCAGTTGTTGATTTGCTTTATTGAGGATTAATTTAATCTTCCTAATTGGCATCATTTTTAAATCAGGAATAATTCCCAAGTCTAGTTTTTTTCTTATATTTGAAAGTAAAAAACAAAAAAATGCCTATAATAAGATCTGAAGTGAAATATTCTTCTTGAGAGACTAATATTTTAGTTACACAACTAACATTTGTTGATTAAGTCTGAAAAATGTTTATCTTTTTCGACTTTAAAAGAGAATTGAGTATCAATGCTTTATTTTTTATGTAAGTTCATTTTGCTACATCAAATATTAGAATAACATACACTTTTCTAAATTTAATTGCAGTAATTTGATTTATGCTAATGACTTTCAATTTAATCTTTTTTTTCGATTTTGATTAAAGTATACTTTTATAAATAGACTTTTATTAGAACCAAATAATTTGATCTCGTATCAAATTACCCATTTTTAATTTTTAATTAAAATAATGAACAGGAAATGAAAAAAAAAAACATTTGTAGAATATTTGTGAGACTAATCAGTTATACAATGTTTTATTAAATTGAATTTTTTTGTAAGCTTCTTAATTTCAGACCAAATTTAGAATCAACTCCATTTAGAAATTAATGTTAATTTGGAAGTCATGATAAAAATTGATGGAAGTTATCTTCTCGAAATCTTTTCACATATTCTCCATTGTACAGTTCTCTTTTTCATAAAATTGTGGATAATGTCACAATACCTTGCATTGGCGGACATTTATTACCTTTATATAGAAATATAGACTTTTGGCATAAATCTAGCAATTTAGAGAGAATTTTGGACGTTTTTTTTTTTGCCATCCGATTGAAGACAAAACTTGGCATGGAAAAACTGTTGAAGTCACAAGGCAACGTCCTAAATGTTTAATATCTGTATAATTTACCAGAAAATATATATTTTGGTCACCTTTTTTTGCTGTCCTATTGAAAATCTGATAAGGAACAATAGTTGTAGTCACAAGATAACATTAAAAATGTTTATTATCTATATAGTTAGAAGACGAATAAAAAATGATTTTACAGTACCATGTAATTTAGAAAAGATATGATCTATACAATTGGGTTTTAAAAAAACGCTTTTGTGTCTTGGAACAAGTCTCCAGTAGAGAAATTTCTATACACAATCAACACAATATAGAAAATTTTAATGCCTGACAATTTGACTGAGTCGTGGTCATGGAACTATGAATGAACGACATTTGACTGAAATTCAATGTAACCCAGAGAATCAGCTGGTCACGAAAAGCGATTAATGTTCTATATAAATTAAAGCATTTTTTTAATTCTTTTTACAGACGTAAGTAGAAAAATATCTGTATATAAAACACTAACGTACCGCTGTTATTCCTTAATGCAGAATTAAATAGTATTTCTTATTAATTATTTAAAAGCCTAAAAAAATCCGTAATCTAGGCAAACAAGTTGATCTCCAGAGGCGACTAGTATAATTAATAAATATTGGCTGTTTTCATTGATAAACAGTTATTTCTTCTTATAGATATAACTTAACAATGTTTAACAGTTTCGCATTCAGAGATTCCGAGACAGACCAAATGAAAAGCTTTGAGACAAAAGTAGCAAGTGCACATCCCGCTTATTTTTCCTCAAGCAATCTCCTTCCCCTCTTTAGTTCATTATAAATGAATAAATACTTAAAGCCAAGTTTGATCAATCACTTTCAATTCAACCCCCAGGATCCATTCCACCCACTAATCATCCGTAGGTATTTGATTCAGTGTGATTGATTATCCTTTCCAGACCCGGAGGATCTCCGGTCCAAGTGCAATATCTGTCTTTAGCATTCAAGTTTCACAGCTCGCAGACCACCTTTGAAGGGTATTCCCTTGCTCTCTTCAGAGATAAATACCCTTTGATAAAGTGCTGCTTCCATCCGGAGCAGAACCCGATAGGTTCGAAAGTCCATCTATTGCCTCCCTTGAAACCGTGGCGACACCAAACCATTCGACACCTTTAGATTCCAGGAAGAAACATAACGCCTTTGCGTTTGCTGAAGTTAATACACAGTCTTTGTGAATCGGCGTAGGAAGGGATAATGAAGTGAATTCAATTACTTGAGGAAGTGAATTCTTTAGATATGGAATGGTTATCCAACATATTTTAAAAATACAAAAGTAGTTGCCCTTCTCAAATGTAATTGGATATATTTTTGTAACTTATTTTTTACGTTCATTAATCTTTATGCTTTTATAGGTGCAATATTATCAATTAAATGGTAATTTGAATTTGTGTTTAAAAATTAAAACTATTCTGATATCTGACAGAAAAAAAGTTAGTATTCAAATATAAACGCCAAACTTTTGACAGTAAGATTTACAAAAGATTGTTCTTGGATAAAATTATCGCCAACTTTTTCTGAAGGCATTCGTTTGAGCCATTTTTTTTAAATTTTAGATTATAACTTTGTATGCCTAAACAGAATTTATACTTTGCAAGATATATATCTCTAATGCAATAGACTAGCTGAAGAAAGATGTAGAAAATTTCATGCACTTTGGTAGATACTTAAGAAAAATACTGTAAACGTTAGATGTAAATATAAATTAAAAATAAGAGTTATGTTTCCTTCCAGTAGGTTCTTCTGTATCAATAACTTTTTTACGAATACTCAAATCAAAACTAATCGCTCAGTTCATAATCGTATAAATATTCAGCCTAAATATAATATAATAAAAAAATACAAATCTCAAACCATAAACTTTTTCAGGAATCTGCATAAAGAATCTACATAACATGGGAAATCTACGATCCTATAACTAATTTTATTAACTTTATTTATTCACTAATAGCTCACGCTTAGCTTTACTTATTTACTAGTAAATCAATGAATTTAGACATTTTTTAAAAAATGTGGCAGTTGTTAATGTGTTAGCCGAAACCGAAGTTAGTATTTCGTTTCCGATAAAGACGTTCATCTATAGGATGGAAATATTTTTTAACATTATCCAGCGTTACAGACAGCTATGAACAATCATATCATAGACAGTAAAAGATAATACACAATGCTTTTGTATTTGAGTGGGAGCTCTAAAGCTACAAAATTTGGCAAGAATACAATTTGGAATGCGAGAATTTGCTTATGAACCATTTTAAAATTTTAATTAGGAATTCACTTATTAACTTTTTGAAATTTTAATTAAAGATAGCAACAATTCGAGGGTTCTTCTTGATAATTCCTTAAAATATTGGTACATAAAATGAATCTTATACCATTTTAAAAATTAAAAATTGTGTTTTTTTGGTACAAAGTGAACTGCGTAAATTTTTGACTTTGGTCATATCTTTGCTTGATTTTCAACATTCCACTGTTAAAATGAAGCACAATCCTATTTAATTTTTTGTTAAATAATCAATTGCGTGACTTTTTTCTTCGTTGATGAAAGCTAAGAAAGAAGGATGTTTAATATCTGTTAAGTTTACATGTAGGATAAAAAAAATAGATTTTACTGTATCATGAAATTAAGAAGATACAGTGAAACGTCTTTAATATCAATGATGTCACGGGATGTGAACTGTTAAAATAGTTCATATAAGGATAATTAAAGGCTATTAAAATAAAATAATTTTGATTTCTATTCAATTTGATGCTGAAAATTATTTTCACGTGGGAATATAAACAAATATGTTTGAAAGTAAACACAACCATTATTCCAAACATACCAGCTAATAAATAATAAAGTGGCAAATAATTAATATAAATAATTTTTTTCTATTAAAATTAAACTTTAAAACAGCTACATTTAAGCACAATTCCCAGTAAACTGTCAGTGATACCAAATAATTTATGCATTAAAATCTGAGCCAGTATGATCTGAATGGCGTTTGAAATCAATGGTGAAGGCTTTTAAAATCGAGTATGCATTAGATGTTAAGAATACCTTTTCCAATCTGCGAAACTGAATCTTTCATCGTACCTAAGGTATAATGAAGACAAGAATAATAACCTCAAAGCCACAATTCAGAATTTGGAGACCGAATACTCCCTCAGGCTACGGAGGATTAATTTTTCCAGGAATCCGATTAATAATGTTGTATTGGGAATTGCAGATGGCTGCTATGAATCATAATACTCATGTATGTGATAATCATAAATACGGTCCCAAGGAAGGATTTGTTATGTGATTATTTGAAAATTTTAATATTTACTATGCAACTTGTTTAGATGAATTATTACAATAATAAAATCTTTGATTCTTATTTCATTAATATTGTGAAATACATTTGAATGTTTTTCAGAGCTCAGCTTAAATTTTTTTGTTTGGAATTTTAAAGCTTTTATTTCGATTTATAATTTTTAATTATAGAATGGGTTATATGATCGTGCTTTATAAAATCATATATTATTACGTACATATAATGAATAGTAAGTATGTATCTAGAAAGCCTGAAATATGGAAGAAAAATACAAAATTTTAGCTGATATCGTTAATTTAGAGAATTATCACTGGTAAAGTGTAAGAAATACAAAATCCCTCTTGATAATAATATGCTTTTCTTTATCAGAAATCTATATCTATTCATATAATAAAGCTCAATGTGTGTGTGTGTTGGCGCTCTACAGGTCAGACCGTTGGACCTACAGCTACCAAATTTGGTATATGTATACCTTGGAGGTCGGGAATGTACACCTCGGAGCCCTTTTTTCGAATTTTTAATTAGAATTTGAATTAATTAAAATTTTAACGAAATTTTGATGTTTTCCCGCTATAACTTCCGAAAATATTATTGCACAAACATGATTTTTATATTAATTTAAAGATAAAAAATTAGCTTTCTAATGGTATCAGTGTTTTAATGTGTAACTTAAGCTTTTATTTTAACGAATTTTTAAAGAAATATTTTAACCAAGATTTTTTAGCACGTGACTGGATAAAATAAAAGAAAGCAATGACGGAAGTTCAAATTAAAAACAAACAACTATCATCGCAAATTAAATCTAAAGAAATGCAACTTTTAGCACATGACTGGATAAAATAAAATAAATATAAAATGTGATATTTTCTAAAAAAATAAATGCAAAGAAAAGGTTTCTATAATCGTTTGCAATATCTAAACAATTAATTCAACAAATCTTCTTTATTTACGGTAAACCTGATCGAATTTAGACAGGATATGAATTGAAATCCCGACTTAATGGCATGTTTCTATAATCATTGCAATATCTGTATCATTAATTCAATAATTTTTTCCACTATAAAATGTGATAGTTTTTAAAAAAATAAATGCCTAGCCAAGGTTTCTAAAATCGCTTGCAACATCTAAATCATTTATTCAATATTTTTTCCCCTTTTTCGCTTTCTTTAAAAAAAACATGTTTAATATTTTGGCAACATCACCGAAAAAACCATTTTTAATATTGTGGAAGCATAACCGATAACTTAATAGAGCATTAAACTCAAAAAGCTTTTCCGAATAAAGTTACCGATTCTTTAACTTCTAATAACTGAATCTTTAACTATTTCTTAAATTTTGTACTGATTTTAAAGAAAAAATAACATATATTTTTTTATCTATACTTATAATAAAGCTCAATGTGTGTGTGTGTTGGCGCTCTACAATCCAGACCGTGGGATCTGCAGCTGCCAAATTTGGTACATGTATACTTTGGGGGTCGGGAATGTACACCTCGGAGCTTTCTAATGGTATCAATGTTTTGATGTACAACTTAAACTTCTATTTTAAACGAATTATTAAAGAAATATTTTTAACTTTCAACAATATATTTTGGATCAGGCAATAAAATTTAATCGTCAAGTGCACGTTAAAGGAAAAAAATTAGGTTTTATCACCGAGTTGCCATCATTTTGACAAAAGTTCAAATTTTTAAAAAAACAACTATTACTGCAAATTAAATCTAAAAAAATGTAACTGTCAGCACATGACTGGATAAAATAAAATATAAAATGTGATATATCTTTAAAAAATGCAAGGCAAAGTATTCTATGATCGTTTGCATTATTTAACTTATTAATTCAATAAATTTTATTTATACAGGATTGAATTTATACAAGATATGCATTCAAATTCCGGTCCAATGGCCAATTTGTAAAATATTAATAATAGGCATATATAATGTTTAACACTGCTAATTTCAGCTAAATGAAGTAAATAATTACATTTTATGTAGCTTGAGTCAAACAATACAGTTATGAATAATGAGTTTTAGATTTCTTCGTTCTGTGCTCTGTGAGCCATATTTTACACAATATTTTTATTAATAATAAAAGTTACGACATCAATCAGTCTTCTAAATCAATAATTAAAACTGACTGATTTATAAAATTAAAGAATATTATTAGAAAAACTTGGTCTCTTAGAGCTTTCTGTCCATCATCTTAAAGAAAATATTAATTTCAAGTCAATCAATGTCCGGAATTACTTCAAGGCTAATGAATATGTGATTTAATTGAACATTTTAGAACGCATTATTCATGGCGAACCAGCTGGTCGCCAAAGGCGGCTAGTATACAATAAAAAAATAAGTAAAAGAAGGAAGTAAAAAAATTAAAACATAAAGTAAAGATAAAAGTTAAAAAAAAATTGTAAAAGCATGAAGTATCAACTGAAGGATTTTAAATGAAATAGTATTCTTATTTTGTATTCTTATCGTGTTATTTTCAGAACTTTACGCTTTAAGGTTTTCTGTTCTAAACACCATATTTTTAGAAGAAGGAAAAATAGCTCCGATTTCTTTATTTTTTAATATACGAACAATAGTATGGGTTTTTCGAAATATTTTATTAACAATAATTATTTTTTTTTACTTTTTAGTATTGTTATACTTATGATTCACTAATATAATTATTTTAGAACATGAAATAATTTTTTGTCTCAAAGCCAACTCCAAACGATAGCTCTTATATGGAGTCAAAATTAATCTATCAGTAGAGCTCTAAAATAATTTAACATTTTAATACTATCAGGAACACGCAGTGGACTGATTTTCACTATTCTATGACATCAAAAAATGAATTTAAAAAAAAAAACGATAACAAAATTCTCTTCTTTTAAGAATGAGAGAAATTAAATAAATAAATGATAATCATGCGATAAAATTTTTCCAAATAGCTTATTGACTATTTCATTTATCTTTTTCGTTAAAAATACGAATAAATTTTCAAATTATAATTTAAAACTTGAAGTAGAATTTAAATTATAGTCTTTAAATTATGTCTCAAATTTCGTCACTGTAACTTATACTTTTTTGAGTTATCGGGCTCGTATGTACAAGGGACAGAAGCACATAAATTTACCTTGTAGTAATGACATATCTATTGAAATCTAAACTTATTTAAAAAGCATAAAGATCATACTATAAGTTTCATTTGACTAATATGATTTTGATCCATCTAATTCAGAACTGGTACATGAAAAGTTGGCATTGCTTTACAAATAGCAATTATTGTATCCTTTATTAACTATTCTTATATTCAATTGTAGTCAATTAATAAGAAATTGATTAAAAATTAATGGTTATTTTGCAATAATCAAAATATTATTGACAAAAAAATTGTACTATAAAGTAAAAATAAGCGAACATTTTCACAAACTACTTTTATAAATATCAATGGCTCATAAACATAATTAATTAATATTAAGTTTAAGAAAATATATGTCATATTTACAATTATATGAATGTTTGAAATAAATTAATCAACAATTTAATAAATAAAATACAATTCTAATTCTTCAAGTTCTATGTAGAATGTTTTCAAATTTATTCAATGCATTTATTTCATAAATAATAAAAACAATAAGGAGGGGATTAGCGAGGATTTTCTGACAATTATTTAAATAATTAAAATTTTAAAAATTACAAATTGTCCTCTTTGTCCAAGCAAATAACTTCGTAAAACCCAAGGTTTCCATTTTAAAATAAATTTTAAATACCTAAGTTATGGAAAAGTGAGTGTGGGTGTGTTTTTATCTTATTTAGAATGATGAATGTCTCTATAACTTAAAAACTGTTTTGAGATACGCTGTTTTTTTAGAGTTTTGTAAAAACTTTACAACCTGCTTTTCATGGTTAACGGAGATATAGATTAATTAAATGGTGGTCGTCATATTACATATTATAAACATATATTTAATCTTTATCTCGCAATTTTTAATAAAATTTTATGCCTTTCTACAAAAATTTTTTATAAATAAGTGAAATAAATTACATTTTTGAGATTTTTGCTGTTTGGTACAGTCTAGAAGGTTTCAAAGAAATAGGCGATATGCTAAAATATTTTGGAAGAATGAATTATCTCATCTTAATTTAAGGCAAAGCTGCAATAAACACATTTTGTTAATTATAATACTTTATATTAAACAAAAAAACTTCTTCATTAACAATTAAAATGCATTCATTGAGAGGATTTTCTATATGTCCTATGTTATAATATTTTATTCAATAAATTTTACACTAAAAGCATTTAATTCAAATTTTAAAAAGTCTTTGCTTGCGAGCTGTTTAAGATTCAGGCAAATGCTAATATGAAACATATTTTTACTTTCTTGAGTGTAATTTTTATATTAGATAGTTTTAACAAGTGATTTCATACCTGATGGCTTTAATTAGAATAATATTTATTCATTTAGTACAAAGAAGTATAGTAGTAATGCATAGAATTTTGAATGTAATAATAAAAAAATACATTGAATGACAATATGAAATGAAAATCAAGATATCACAAATTTACTATTTTCGACCCAGTTACCATTCCTTTTGAAGTATTTGTTCCAGCTCTGGATCATTTTGAAAACCCATGTCTTATAGAATGCGGTCGGTTGTGAATAGAGTTGCTGTGGAACGATCCGTTTTAGGCCATTATCGGAGTCGAGATTAAAACTGCCTAGTAGCCTCTTCATGGTTTAAACAGATGAGAATATGAAAGTTCCAAATCCCAGCTGTGAGGTGGGTGTTTTAAAACTTCCCAATCGAATCGTTCGCCTTGTCCTAACAGGGATTAAACTACTCCAGGGACTTACTTGAAAACAGCCTGGAATTTTAAGTTTTAGGGTTTCAACTTTTTAGGTCTATAAAGAAGTTCCTTTGTGGTTAAAAAAGACGACCTCAAACGGGTCATATGACATCAACCTCTTATCTTAGCTAAAAATGTTCTATGAGTTCCGTATTTTCATATTGTTCCAGCAATAAGGACAAATGCTTCGGCATGAGAGGCAGAATTTGAATGTATTACTATTGAGATTAACCAGGGTTATCCTCAAGGCTCTATCCTGGTGCTTAATTTATGGAATTTTTGTTTCAATGAAGTTTATTGTTAAATAAGGAGCTTATGCATATGTTTTAACTTTTATTGTTTATGTGCTTCTTCTATACTGAAATTTGAGATTTGTTAGCACAGCTCTAAACGCATTAGATAATAAATTTTTAAAAAAGCTGAATATTTCAACAAACAAAACGTTAAGGAGGGTTTTCAAAGAAATAAAAACTAAAAGTCGACAAACTATCTTCAAACGATCACAAATATTTGAATTAGGTACTAAAACTTGACCATGTCCAGCTCTTAGAAAGATAGATAACCCACTGACTTGGACCACACATGTTCTTAATTTGCTTAACAAGATTTAACTAATAACGTTAACTAGTCAGTATGTAAATATTTTTATCCACTTTATAAAATTAAATTGGACCAAAATGAAATGCCGGTATGAAATTATTAAAAGAATTGTACATTATTATGATAGAAGGAGCCTTCCTCTATAGCGCTACCTTATGAGCAAAACATTTATCTAAGCTACAAATTTCTAGATTGCATAACGAGTTTCTGTAGACAAAGATAGATAAATGTTACAAGGTTAATCCAGCCGACGCCATTTAAACTGCTCTACTTTCTTAGTGTACTCAGGAATGAGCTTTCAATGAGAATGGTGGCGAAGATTTGTGAAATGTCGAGAGATATTTATGTGGAAATTCTGATGAGGATAAGGTAATGGGTCTGTGTTCTGAGGTTCTGTTTGGTCTTGTTATATCTGATGCCATATTTATTTATTTGGGGACACCTTCCGGTTGGTTTTTTTAGTGCATGTGCATTGATTCGAAATTATTATACGTTTCTGCTCATGTTCTTGTTTTACATATTAAACGATTTTTTATTGTCTTTATTATATTTGTAACCTTAAATTAATTGCTCATTGTCTTTTTATCAGCCTGGTATTCTCAGTTCATCTTATATACAAGTGGTTTTCATACATTTTTTTTCAATTTTAAATATTAATAAGTTATTATTTGATAGATACTGCTGTATAGTATACTATGTGTCCGAACTTTGGCGTCAAGATTTTAATTTTATGTTCAGGTTTTTTATTGTTTACTTTATGTATTTTAATTTAAATGTCTTAATTTCAGAGTGTGTTTTATTAATCAATTTAAATATTTTGTTTTAGTCAAATGAACCATATGTCTTTAAATTCTGTCAAATTTTGGCGATTAATGTGGAATTTTTATTAAATAATTACCCCCCATTGCGAATTTCAAGGTTTTAATATCCTTTCGGACATGTTGTTGTGGAGTGAATCAAACATGAATGTCAGTTATACCACATATCAGTGAATTGACATATGTGACTTAATTTCACATTGTCATTTAATATGTTCTTTTTTACTGTGCTCAAAATTATGTTCGTTACTTATTTATACCCCTAGGTACTTCAAACTTTCATGAATACTGAGATGAGAAATATTTCTTTACCGAAAAATATGAATATAATTTCATCTCGAACAATATTACATATTATACGACTAAAGCCTGAAGTCGGCCAGTTCCCGAATTGGCCGGCCAAATCTCGAAACAGCCAATATCGTCTCACAATGACCTGCCAATATTCAATCTTTCTTTGATATCGGGGTTTGGCCAGCCAGTTCGCGAAATGGCATGGGACGGTTGGCCAAAGTCAGAAGAAAAAGGTCATGAGTAAATTATGGGTGTTTGTATACCGAATGCTAATGATAATCACATTATAGCTGCCACAGAGTAGTTTTCCGGTGAATCCGTCAGTCTTAGGTGCCTAGGATCGTCCTTCGGAACAAAGGTACGGTGGCGCTAGGTGGACTGTAATCTGAAGGAAAAAGTTTTAGTGAGTAAGAATCTCACAGTACCAGAAACCTCCTGGTCTCTTATGAAAATTTCCTCTCCCTTGGAGAAAACAAACAAATGAACAAAAAGATGACTACATTATCTACTAAATTAGTTTATTACGGAAAATTATTAATATCATTGTTACGGCCAAAGCCCGAAGTTCGGCCAGTTCCCGAATTGGCCGGCCATTTCACACAATGGCCAGGGAGTTCCGGACACTTCGGAAAGTGGCCGGCCAAAGTCGGATATACGCTATTCATTTCCAGTACATCGGACATTGGCCACACGCCCCGACAAGTGTGATATTTGGCCAGTCAATTCGGGAGCTGGCAGAACTTCGGACTTTGGACCTAATAGATATATTAACTAATCCTCAGTAAATTCTTTATTTCCTCGAGTTTTGAAATCAACTGTTGATAGACAGTGTCCAGCCTTTGGACACTTGAAGAATATTTCATTATTATGACGATTTAGTTCATCACCTGGGGTCACCCAATAGTAAAATCGCGCCACAGACAAATATAATTCTGAAAATGATCTTTCATGCCTCAAATTGATCTAAAACATGAAGAATCGTCAAATATATGGAGATAATTTTCTTATTCTTACAGTTACATATTTTATTAAATTTCATATGCTATGGAGCAATAAAAAATAATGTTCTAGAAGGAAATGTACAGGAATGTATTAGGATGAATTAAAAAAACTCTCATATTTATTGGATCATGAGACTATGAGTCTAAGTATTCAACTTATTAACTTCAATAGAAAGCTAGTTTCCTTTACTAATTGCTCTTTTATTTTCTTACATTTTAAGTAAAATATATCTACCTCAGATTATTAGCGAAACTACTCAAACTAGCCCTAGCTGAAGATGCTTAGTATAGTAAAAGAATTCAATACTTTACCTGCATATATAAACAAAGCAATATGTGAATCGGCCGCCTTCCCAGACATTTCGATATTCACGAATAAATTTCGCTTTTCTGGTTCAAAGAATAAAGCGTGCGGATGGGATAGGAGCGTCGTGGGGGTGTAGCTCACTTTACAATCCGATCTTAGTATCTCTTGCATTCACACGTTACGTCGGTACTTGGTTTTCTATCCCTGAAGGTTTCTGTTCCGGAATCTCAGGGAAATATTTCCTCTTATAAGCTGGCAATCGCATTCCACGTCACATTCCAACTGCGTCTCTTGATAACGTTATTTTCCCCTGTCAGTGCGTTTCACTGCATTATTGTCTACACTTGCAGCGAAGTAGAAACGACAGGAGAGAAACAGGTAAATAAATGCCCCTTTAGGAGATTTATTCCTTTTTCCTCTTCCTGTGGACGTGGGTGCAGATTTATTTACTCGTAATGTGTCCTATATTTAAAGATTCAACTGCATATTTATGATTATGTATTCTGCAATCCGGGATAAAAGTTTATTTGTGATTCCGAGGCAGTTTCGTTATTATGATAAGACGAATTTTTTTCGTTATCTTTTCCTATGTATGCAGAATGATTTATTATCTCAAATTGAGGGAAATCTGTCATTAATTGAAATTCGGAATAAATGACTGATAAAAATCTGTTATTAATTTTTACACTCTGACGAAGAATGTGGTTTGTCATCAGATAGCAAACTGATTAGAAACGTCAGTTCCGTTTCTGCAATGAAAATAATAGGCAGTCAAAGGGACATAAATACTAATATTAAAAGCTCTTATCGCTTAGTATGTGATACTTTTTTAGAGTTGAAGAATAATTTATTCTCAAATTTTAAATTTTTTAATGAATAATAATTTTGAATGGAAACGGTTTTTGGCGTCAGAAATGTCAAAGTTTTTCTGTTAATTGGCAAAGTTCGATACATAATATGATATTGTAACATCTACATTAAATTCAAATCGATTTCTTATCTTAATTTATCCCATATTTTCGTTAAAAAATATTTTCTTATTTCCTGATCCGATTCCCCGTTATCTACTTGATTAATTCAAGAAATGTTTTGTAAAGTTCTTTAGTTAGCGATCTTTTTTAGTTTTCTTTAGTTATAAAGTTTTTTAGTTCCCACGGTGCGAGTGATTTATGAAAGTCGCTGACCTAGATTAATAGTTTTGTAAAAAGATCCCTGTGTTTTCCCTGTTTTGAGAGTAGCACGAGCAGATATCTCTATGACGAACTTAATAGTCTATAAGCACTGTAAACAAGATTTCCTCCATCAAAATAAGCTATTTAAGACCCGAGATAAAATGTTCGAGAGCTTTTCCTCACTTCCTCTGTCGTTCCGTGTCATGTCTGTGATCGTCGCTCCTGTTGCACATAAACATGCTTGCTTCTTCGTGATGACATTAAATAGTATATATAACGACTTAAGCTGATGATCTAACTAGAAATACAAATTATTTTAAGTTTAATTTGTATAGAATAGAATAAAATTAATCAATCTGGCTTAAAGACTTTATGAAAGGTTACCTTCAAATAGGGATACGAACCAGGGAATTTTTCTATGAGGGATCTGATTTTTGTCAAAGTATTAACTAATCTTAGGAAATTGATGTTTTTGAAGATAAGAATTAACACCTACAAAATAAAGGGATTAAATTTTTTTTAAACCAAAATGCTAATTTACTATAAAATTATTTAGGAAATCAAATGCTACTAAGACTGAATCCAACAGTATTACTGTAACAAAACAATATGAGACATTTAGACAAGAGATAAACATGAAGTAAAAAAAAAAAACTAATGAACACTTAAGAGTTAGAAAATCAAATCAAATAAAACATATCAGTTGAGATTAAATATATTCCAGCAGGATTTGTACTAAATTATAAGGTTAAAAACTAAATTTATTTTTGAATACTGGTGAAATTACCAAATTTGAATTTTTCAAGTATAATAGTCACTAGTAGACAATGTAAACTCGATGAGTTTGAGAATTTAAAATGATTCGGAAATGGCAAACAAATAACATAGATACAAATTTCTGTTTAATGTAATATAATTGCATTGTACATACAAGTGTCCAGTTTGACATAATTCCTCAATACTTTTATCATTGAACTAGGTAAGTCTTGTCTTGGAAAATAAAATACTCAGTATCTCATGACCATCTATAGCAACAATATTATTGCTTAAAATAAGATACAGGTGCCCAGCATTCCTGCATTTGCAAATTTTTGCATTTTATAAGAATTTTTTTAAAATTGAATTTGAATAATTAGAAGTGAAATGATTTTTTTTTGTTATTTTTTATGTTTCATGTGTTCTACAACAGCTTTTAAAGGCTGCGGTGGTTTTGTGGTAAGTTCTAGAACTTAGGAATCGTGTTGTCCTCTCGCTGATGTGGTACAGACGTTTGGAGAGGAAGGGGTGGGTGTCAGCTCAGGTGTCCACGTCATTTGACAGCGGCTCAACATTTAGAGGTCTGTTCTAAATAGCCCTAGCGTTGCTTTAAAATTGGACGTTGATATAACTAAATGAAGCCAAACTAAACTATACCCAATAACAGCTTCTACATTTAATTTTCGATCGCACCTTTTATTGTTGTTACAGCTATTTAATAGAAAATAGAAAACTTATTAAATATAGAATTTGCTGTGTCAGCTGAAAAGTACGGAAAGATGGCATGAATTATTTTCATAAGCAATAGCTTTTTGATGGATGGATTATGGAATTCTATAATCCTTTCATTTAAAAGAGTTTAACTTTGTTAAACGGATTAAGTCAAAAATGAATGACAGCAAAATTAAGCGCATTAAATTTCGGCTGTTTTTAAGCTGCAGTTAAAACTGTCAAATTTGTTGTCAGATTACCCGACTTTTTCCGAAAATCTGTTAATGGGCTCGAAAAGCTGGATCATAAATACGAATTAAAACTACTTTCCCCCTATTTTTAAGAACTTATATTATGCTCAAAACAGCCGCCCCTCTCTCAATTAAAACCTTACACATATAATGAAATAAAACATTTTTTGAATTAAGGTTCTAAATAAAATAAAACGATAATGTGCAGGTTACTTCGCCAATAGAAAAAAACTGAAAAGGGGTGATTTATTCGAGTATTTTCTATTTAAAATTCCGCAAATGCTAAAAAGTTTCGATTCAAGAAAATATCAAAACAAACAAAACGCAAATAAAAATAAAATGCAAATAAAATATCTTGTGAAGCTAATGTTTACCAAACAATCAGATATCTATAGAAAAGCTGTAAATAATAAAAGATTAAAAATTTAATTGAAATTATTCAATTCATAAATATATTTTAACACGTTCGACACGACAACTCAAGCCTTTAGATTAGATTACACCTATCTAATAAAACAACATTTTCTTCCGTGCTGCTTAAATATAACAGAGAGAAGACAAGCATTTCACTAGTAAAAAATGTGAATTACAGTACGTTCACAAGGCAGTCGACTTATCAAGAAACAATTTTAAAAAACGCGTTTGCAATCGATAAGTTGATAGTTTCTATATTTCATGATCGCACTTGATCGTTAATGCTTCTTTGCCTTCGATGCTCTCTGCTTCAAAACTTAAAATGAGATCCTCCCCCCAAAAATTATTATGCGCTTAGGCTGCCATAATATATATGAAATGTATCCAGCTTAATGCAATTGTTTTATGGAATAGTTTTCTTGACATAGAGCTGTCACATTAGCATGTAGTTATTCCTTGGATCGTAGAAGTGAATTAACTTATTAACTCCCATAATTTGGGGATTCTGGAATTTTAATTACAGCATTCGTGCCGAAAATATATTTTGTAAGCCTGATAGTTTAGATTCATTTTGTATATATTAGTCAATATTGTGTGTAGCAGAAAATTTGCATTCTGCGTTTCGTTTCTTTAAGTAAGCAAACAAGTTTGAAAATTTTCTATAAATTGAACGGAATAGAATTACTATATTTGAAACATTATATTTTTTGCTTTTGTTTTTATGTTATAATAAATTACCGTGCATAATTATGTAATTTAGAGATTATAGTAATGATCTGTTATTTACTCCGTTATTTATTATTCATTGAAACGATTTTGTTGATCATTTTATTGCGATGTCGTTTTTCAACAATATTAAATACTTTGAAAACAAAGTAAAATGCCCTTCCACCTTCATGTTCTCTTGTAAAAAAAATTTCGATTCTCCATGTTCTCTTGCTTTTTCTGTCTATTCCCTATAAATTCAAAAATTTATAAACATCTATTTGAACCTCCTTGTATTTTTGAATCAAAAATTTTATATTTGTATTTATGCTTATAGTTCCTCAAACGATGTTGAGGGTTCTGGTTTTTTATAAAGAACACTCTTCTGAACTTTCAAAACAGAACGTGGTAGGGTTATGTAACCGTTACTCCTGTTCAAAATCACATACTGAGCTCCAGGAATATAGAAGCTACAATATATGATATTGTAGCTGTTTAATTAAGTTACATCGATTTAATCTACAATCGCATCTATTGATTCTGGCCGAGTTAATTATTGAATTTTCCATCTGAGAACCATATCATCAAATGTTCCTGTAAAATTAAATAATGTAGCATATTTCGAACCAGATTATCTAGTTCTTTTCAAAGAAACATTGAATTTTCATAGAAATATTTTCGATAAAAAATATTATTTCACGGCTACTTTCAGATATTGCATTCACTTATCTATAATTAAAATTTATAGAGGAAATCTTTCTTGGATACGGTGTCACTGAATAATAAAAGGACGAAGACTTCAATAGAGGCAAAATTTAATTGATTATTTTTTTATACATCTAATGTCATTATATAAATCCTACTTAACATTACACTACACTTCAAGATATTATGGGCATTTTATAATGTCATCATTAGTAGAGAGAAGTACCCTTAATAGCATCACTTCGTTTTAACATTTCAGCTTATTTCCGATTAAAATAAATTCAAATGCTATCAAAGAAATAATTGATTAAATTTCCTATCTTAAATTCATATCTTATGAAAGTTCTTAAGCTCTGAAAAACACATTTGCAGAGATAATATTTACTTTTTAAGGTGCTATTTCTTATAATTAAATCTGAAAGAAAAAAGACATTTCTTATATTCTAATGTAGCCTTTATGTGATTAGTTTATAAAAAAGCAACTGAAAAGAATCGATTTTTAATAGTAGACAGTGTCTTTAATCTACTATAATTTCCTGCATATAATACTCATGTGCTATTTTTAGCCCTAGCAAAAAAAAAATCAATAGATAATTCGTACCGTCATATAATCTGTGAATTAACAGAGGGACTGATTATGAATGATGATTTTCATATGCTTATGCTTTCATTAGCCATTTAACATAGCTAATCCACGGATTTTACACAGGATATTGCGGTATTTAAAAAATAATGACGAAAAATTTAACTTCGCTATATTCTTTGAAAAGTTTGTTGTTTATTGTTTTAGATATTCCATTTATTTTTTATCAAATTTTTTTATCTTGAAATAAATGGTTTCATTCCCTTATATTACAAAAAAAAATTGATCAAATTTAAAACAATGATTCATGAATTCTTTTAAAATAACATTTTTAACCACATATTCTTTTAAAGCTTCAGCTAATAAGCATTTTTGGCAACGAAAAATTGATTTTTAAAGAGAAATGTTGATTCTTTTTATTGCAAAATAGCCTAATGGCTTTTATGGAAATAGCCTTCATGTATCTGGCTTACTTATCGATTCACAAAAAATACATCTACGAAGGAATTTGATTTTTTAAAAGAGGACTCGGTGTCCTTGGACTATAAAAAAATATCTCACGGCTGGTGGAGCAGGGGCCCATAGCGTCAGCGAAACGTCACATTTCAATTTTATTCCGACAGAAACGCGCCTTTAAGTCGTTCTCAGTCGTCGCTTGCCTGCCCATTATTATTTTCCGACCTTTCATATTTTAATTTCATAGGGCTGGAAAGCCCTTCTGGAAGCGGAGGACGTCAAATCTCTTCGCGAAATAACTGCCCGAATCCTTTTGTTGCTGGGAGAAGTCAAGCCGGAGATCACGAAGAAGGGAGATCTATTCTTCTTCTTTTTTCTTATTATTATTTTGTTTATTCTATCCCTCTTCTTGTACTGGGCGGGAGGATGAACATTCTTGGATTTTATTCTCCAAGAAAAGCGTCGCTTTTACGGTATTCTTGGAGAAGTAGAGCTGGAGTGAGTGGGTTTTTCGGAATTTTTAACTTGGCGTTCCAGACTGTAAATAGAAGTCTTGGAGATGAGGATTAGAGTAACGTATTTATCTTTTATGCTCGTAATAACGTTTGACAAATATCGAAGGCTTACTGCCGATGTGGAAATAATAATAATAAAAAATAATATATAAAGCCGATTATCCATAACCACAAAAAATTTCCAATTTGTTATCAAATTACTTATAAATTGAAATTGGGGATATATCAGAAGTATTGCTGTAATGAAATGCTTCGAAGGCACTTGCAGCATTTTAATGCTGTATGTTACAAATATTATAAATAGATTATTTAAGTTATTACAACTTTTTAAAAAAAATAAGTAGCTTAAAGTATTTCATTCAAGATAGAAGAAATATTTAAGTTCATTTTAATATGTATTGGTTTTGGATAAATTAGAAAAAAATGCAATTGAAGCATTTTACTAGAAGACGTTTGGATATTTAAATTCATGTATGAGTTTAGAGGCTTATGGATATTCAATTAAATGGTTCGTGACATTTCGTCTCTCTTCTTATTGAATTTGTATCTCATAATATTGATTATACTACGGTTCCACTGCAATTATGCTATTGATGATGCTGCTGTACCTTTTTCTTGCTGCAGAAAAAGAAAATATTTTAAATCTAGATTAATTTCTAAGCTAATTTTTCTTATAAATGCAGCAGCGACAAAATACACTGAATGTTACAAAAAAATGAATGTCTTAAATTTTTACTAAATTTTCTAATGCATTATGTATTTAATAGGGGGAAATTTTTTATGGGGCAGAGTATATAATATTTTCAATACATCAAAATTCATTCTCATTTACATAAATGCAGTTTTTAAAAAGAAATTTTGACATACGTTCTCAAATAATTTACTAAAAATTATTCATTTCACTTCTGAAATTTACAAATGAAGAAAACAGATACTGTCTTATAATCTACAATATTCATAATGATTGAACATGTTTGCTTTAATTGCATAAAACTGTAGGAATAAGTTTGGAGACATATTTTATGTTTATAGATCACGATTAAAGATCTTATGCTGCCAATTATTCTTTCCAAATATAAATAAAGCATTATCTTCCTAATAGGAGAGTGAGGTTTAACTTTCATTATTATAAAAAATAATTTATACAGTTACTTTCTATAATTCCATTATTTAGCTATAAAGTATTCTATCCCATTGGCAAAACTGGGTTTAATAGTAATTTTTAAGCTCGTATTTCATTTGAAATACGAATAAAAGTCAAAAAGTACCGGTTCATTTGAGAAAGGGCAGCGGTGGCCCGGTGGTAAAGTCTCGGCTTCGGAACCGGAGGGTTTTAGGTTCGAGACTCGATTCCACCGAAGAACCGTCGTGTGAGGGGGTCTGTTGCACGTTAAATCTGTCAGGCCAAATGTCCTCCCGCTGGTGTGGCGTGGTGTGGAGAGGGGGGTGCCAGTTCAGGCGTCGTCCTCGTCATCTGACCGTGGTTCAAGATTACGAGGTCCTTCCCAAAATAGCCCTCGTGTTGCTTTAAACGGGACGTTAAAATAACTAAACTAAACTAATTTGAGAAAAGATACATTTATTCTAATGATAGAAAATAGAAACTACATTATTTTCTTACATAACCATCCTGGATTTCAAATCACTTTTACCAACCTTTCACGAGGCTTTTGAATCCACCGAGACAAAATGAATCGTTTGGTATCTAACCGATTTTATGCCGTATCAATTACTTCATCGGTTTTAAATCTTCTTCCTCTTTGCACTTTCTTCAATAGTTTAAACATGCGAAAATCGCTTGCAACTTAGATTGCATGGCGGTGTTCCAACACTTAGAATCCTAAATTCCTTTATTGTTTCGGCTGTCCGTTGGGCCGCATGAGGCGGAACGTTATCTTACTGCAATATGACGACTTTTTGTAATTTTCCACGACGTTTAGATCTGATTGCAGGTTTCCGTTTAGTTCGCAACACATCACAGCTTTCATTGTTCCTTATTTCGCCCATTGCAGTGAAAGAACTGCTACTACACCTTCAATGCCTTAGAATATTGTTAGCATAATTTTACAAAATGTTTGGCATCTAAATTTCTTAACTTCCAGTGATGATGTATGTTTCCAAACTATATCCGCAGCCTTACTTTTTGGTTCATGATTATGTACCCAAGTTTCATCCATAATAACATCCCTCTCTTATTTACTCCTTGGTACATATTGATAATCGAACTGCAATATTTAACGATATGCTGCGCTTCAACGACTTAAGTGAGAATAAAAGCGACATGCTGTATAGAAGTGTTGCCTTTTACATTAAATCAGCACGGGATCTAGCAGTGTTACTAAACTCTTTAAAGTCCATTTACCTTAATCCTTAACTTACGAAATTCTCTTTAGTTTTTGACTTTCCCTTGTTCATGAAATAAAACATTAACATTTTGTCATTGCTCTTCAATAAATATGAAAGACGACAGAATTTGTTCGACTATAATATATATATCATTATAATATAAAGCCTCAGGTATTCATATAATTGAAATTTGATTCGATATCATTAGAACACAAAGTTGAAGTCACCGAAAGTCGAGTATTCAATTTTGGAAATAACGCAAATTCAATTTTAATTTTTTACTCAGAAGTGCATATACTTTCTTTCCTTTTTAAATCAAAGTAAAATTTCGAAATCTCTCACTAACTTTAAAAACTCCCAAATGCATATTATTTATCTTTTAATGAGCCTATTCAAGTTAACTATGCCACGTATCACTGAATTGTTTCATACTCACAAAACAAAACTTCCATGCAAAACTATCTTCAATTTCACCGTCTAATTTTCAATTAAATGATGCCTTTCCCTCTCTAAACCTTTACTTATATTTTTCTTTTTTATTATACGAAGTCGTTGTTCGTGGAGTTTTGCGTAATTCCAGCAGTGCTTCGATCCTTGAAGAATTTCCTTCCTTAGATGGCATTAAATAGAGTGCTGACATCCCGGGCAACATCTCCCAAAGATTAGAGATAATGAGCAGAGGATAGCTGATTGTTTTAGATTTGTTTGCGATTTCTTGTGCTTTCCTCCCATTAGTGTTGACGTTACACATCTCTACAGCTTGCAGGAGGTGAAACAATCGAAATGTTGAAGCATTACTGGAAGAATGAGAACGGTAAAAGATTATTTTTGGTAAAGCATTAGGGCAATTGGTATCGCAATAAAAGCCCAAATTTAAGCATTTGCTATTTATTTATAGAATAGTTAAATTGAAATCTTCTGATTTAGTCAAAAAATGCAATGATAGCAACTGGAAAGTTTGTTTGCAACCTGAATAGATAAAATAAATTCATTAAAAATTTGTTACTGAGCCTCCTCATTTATGGATACATTTATCAAATAATTGAATGACATTTTTTAATTCAGATTTTAAAATCGCATTTCAGTATTTTGTATGCATATGAGATATTATAGTTTATCTAAAATATTTTTGCCTTTTAAACTAATAACTAATTTAACCTAATGATTAAACAGTTTTTTGATTCGATTCAGAAATTCGAAACATACTTGGAGTTTGGACTCCTGCATTTTGAGATTATTAAATTTTCTTATAATATTGTAACATCATATTGGAGATATTTATTCACCACATAAGAAGGTAAAGAATACTTAAGCATGTCCTAGGAATTTTTAACTTAAACATAACTTCGGTTTTATTAATGTTTTGTTAATGATATAATCTGTAATTACTGTTTTATTTATGAAAAAAATTTGTAATTCGATTTTATCACTGTTTTATATTTGAAAAAAATCTGTAATTCGAATAAATCAGAAACAGTATTGCAAACCATTTATTTGCAAAATTTTGACGCCAGATACGCTTTAGTCATAATAGCATACTATTTCGAAGAAATGATGGAACTAATTTAGAATGGATCATGGGATTTTGAATCCTTATTAGCAGTCGAGTACTATTCCCATATCATCATACTCACTCTAACCTTCCACCCCTGCGACTGTGGCCTAGAAGTAAGGTCTTCCTAAGTATTTTTCCTAAGTATTTCCCGATTCCACCTAAGTATTTTCCGGTATTGTTTTCTATATCATAAATGATGATTTTTTCCTATTGATATTATTATAAGATTTCGGCTTCCTGATAGAAAGATGTGAATTCCATGTTGAATTTCGTTATGAATGTAGTTCTGGTGCCCTCGAATCTGCCGTAGATATTAAAATTCTATCTACGTTAACGTGGCATAGAAGTGTTGACAGTGGAATTTACATTCAAGTGTTATGTTTCTCTTTTTAGATTTAGACACAAATCTTGTGGCTTAAAAAACCAATCAATCAACCAAACTAAATTTTAATCTAATAAAATAAACTGAATATTCATTAAAAAGAATTAAAACAAAAAAAACAGGAATTATATGCGCAAAAAAATTATAAATTTTACGAAAATGGCAGATGAGTATTTTATTGAATAATTTTTAGCTGAAATATTTTATTACCTTCATCAGGATTTCTAACAAATTATAAGCAATAAGTAGATTCTCTTTTTGGCATTATTATTTAAGAAGGGAAATAAGTGAGATGCAATATTTCAAATAATCACATTTCAAATCTACCAATAATTTATTCATGAATATGTTACTAACAAAGAAAAATTCCATGCTATTGAAAACGTGATTATATTATAATGCAAAGCAGCAATTTGTTTGTCATTTTTCAATTAGTTACTGAAAGTGTTAAATAATAAAATTTATATCTTTATTAGAATAATTTTTTTATACATAATATAATATAGCGAAATGATTTTGGCAACATATGCTGTTATTATTCGATGCTAGTCTCTAAATCGATTGTGAACTATTTAAAATTTCTAAATATATAATGAATACACGTAATATGCTCCCAGATGAATCCAAAGACTTGTTTATTTGAATAACCTCCGATGAAATTCAATACCAGTAAACCTGGTTTAAAATTAATAAATGGCAGTAAGTTTTGTGATATGCAAATGTTTATTAATACATATTAAGAAGTAAATATTATGCGAATGTTATTTCCTGGACTAAATGCATATTCTTCAAATGAATATGGGAATAGATTGAAATAAATGTGGATCACAGGTGAGCAGTTTAAAGAGGCCATCACTTGCTTTCTACAGGGTGCACCAGAGAAACTTATTTATTTGAAAGTTCAATAGAAAAAAAGTACTTCAATTATTGTTTTAATTCCTTTTTTTTTAAATTTGAGAATACAATGTCCCAAATTTTTTTCATACAGTTTTGAAAATGACATCCGTTAAATGGCGACCCCCATTTGCGCATACTCTGATTAAGTCGATTTTTGAAGTTCGTGTCCGTGAGTTATTTTCCGTGGTCGATCTACATAAACCAGAGATTTCAAAGTGAGCCTCGTCACTGAAAAAAATGACCGCGTCTTCAGACAGGTTGTCAGGGCCGCGGTGACCTGGTGGTAAGGTCACGGCTTCGGAACCGGAAGGTTTCAGGCTCGAGACTCGATTCCATCACAGAACCGTCGTGTGAGGGGGTCTCTTGCTCTTTAAATATGTCAGGCCAAACATCCTCCCGCTGGTGTGGTGTAGTGTTAAGAGGGGAATGCTAGTTCAGGTATCGTCCTTGTCATCTGATCGTGGTTCAAAATTACTAGGTCCGTCCCAAAATAGCCCTCGTGTTGCTATACAACGGGATATTAATATAACTAAAACTAAACTAAAATCAGACAGGTTGTCAAGCAGTATTTCACATGCATTTTGACGGGCAACAAAATCGCGTTAATTCTTGACCAACAGCCAATTTATAGGGATGAAATGGAAGATCTTGTTGAAGAGAGAGATGGAGGAAGGTCTCGTAGTGTCAGAAATTCCCAGAGCAGCTGCGCGTTTGCGAGCCGAACGCAGAACTGATTGCCTCACTCTTTCGGCATTTTCCGGAGTTTTGGTGGTCTGTTGATGTCCATTTCTGGCTTTAGTGAAAAAATTCTGAAATGAGTTAACCCAGGACAGAATCGAATTACGGCCAGGAATGGGTCTGTGGGGAGGAATTTCAAAGCGAGGGTGGAAGGCACGTAGCGTAGCAACAAGTTAGCAACCGTTAGAAAAGAAGTTCTCGACGTCAAAGGCCTTCTGTTCTATAGACCCGAGCATGATGGCAACTGACTGGTAAAAGAAACAAACTTGGGGGCTTTCTCGTCCAGTAGCACTACATATTTCCCCTCTATCTAACCAACTCACCGCTCGTTAGTTTTTTCAAGTAAGTAAGTTTCCCTGGCGCAAATGAAAGTTTTTGTTCAAAATAGAATTATTCTTTGTTTATAGGTTGGTAAAAGCTTTGTACCATTTAGCAAATAGATTAAACCTCATATTTTCTTTTATCACATTAGTTTTTTTGTTTTATAGTACCGATTCATATTTAATAAATTTATTTTGCTGTATTCTGTTATATATGAAGTTTATAAATTGAATTAATGATAGTAGACTAAAATAAACAACAAGGGGCGTTTGGAAATTATAAATCATTGTCTAATTAATTAGCAAGAGACAAGTAAAAATGCAGTCCTCTTTCTCAGCAGTAACTATAATTTTAAAAGAGCTTTTTGAAATTTTTGTTGTTCACACTTTAGCAATTAAATGGAGAATTGTAATCGTGTTAATTCCAATCCCATTTGATCTAAGACACATAAAGAAGTCAACGCATCAGGGACGCAATGTAATACAAACCAAAATTACTACCTAAAATAAAGATTTGAGCAAGATTTTGACTTTGCTCTTATATAAGATAAATTATTTTTCTGGATGACTCTTGGAGTGAAATGGGAAATATGTGGTTTCGTTTAGAGGACATTCAGGATAGATACTAACAAGCAATAAAGCAATAATCATACCAGCAAGCAATAAATGGATAAATCTCTTATCTAATTAGTTTTTGAAAAAATATTTATTAACAGCGTAACAAGAAGAGGGAATCCAAAACCTTATCCGTTGCGTTTATATCATTTATTCATACCCTGCATTTACCATTAGAACGGTGTTGTATAAGCAATGCATATCTCTTTACATCTGAGTTGCTATTTAGTAATATAATTCGTTGACGTTAGAAGCAGTCAATATTAGAACATGAAAATCACTTTTTAATCCTTAATTTCTATTGTAGTTATCAAAAAGCTGAAATGTTGTTCGTCTTATTGAGATGTTAATTTGCCTAATGGAATTTATTTTTCTATCTTCAACATTGAGAAAGTTACATTGAAATGAAAATTTTCACCATCCCCCACCATTTCCACGTTCTTTGAGCTAGAAGGGCTGTTTGCAAACTCGATTAAAATTTTAATATTTGTAACAACATTTTTCAAACCTGTTTAAATTAAAACAAAATTACTCTAATTATTCTTTTTGCTAGATAACATGGTCAAAGCGCTATATTCATATAATAAAATCATTTGAAAGGAGGATGGTGCTGGATTTTAAGGATCAAGATTGGTGAAAGGCTGAAATTTTTTTCTATAAGTCTTATCATTAGAAATATCGCAACAGGTAAATTTCCTACAGGAATCTACCTATGAGAACCTACCTATCTTATTATTATGTTATTGTTCAGATATATCGGCCGAAACAATGGGATAAAAGGAAGCAGAATTTTATATATGTTAGAGAAGCATCAGATGAACATATGAAAAATATCCACATAGGCATAGTTTCCTCCAAAATTGAGATTTTATTTTACTGAATAATATTTAGAATCCAGCGAAATCTTACGAAACAAGTATCATAATAAATGCAAACATAAATATTCTTCAATTGTATTATTGAAGACTTTTTACGGGACAGAAAAATAATCTTTCAATTTTATGTTAATCCACAACAAAATATAGATGACTTCTGGATTGCATGTTTATATGATTATAGTTTTTAAAATTAATTGTTCTTTTGAAAAAAAATGGATTTAAACATAAAAGCTCTTCTATTGAAACATATCACTTTATTTAACGAATTAATCTACCCAAACTATTACTATTTAGCTCTAGAATCTTGATAATCAAGTTAAATACCATCGTGACATTGCATTTGTTTTAAAGAGGCTTCTCAGATGATTTGAGAGGTTCATCAAAATGCAAAACGAAGAAATAAGGAACGATAATGTTTGCTCTTATTTGAAAGATTGAAAGTTAAATCATTATCTATACTTGCTATGGCAATTAAGCATTTTCATATGTTGTTTTCTGAAATCCACATTCTTTAATAACACTTCGTCAGTTTATTAGTTATTTGAAAGAAGATTAAATTTAGAATAATGCGAGAAATTCATTATCATCATTTGTTTGATTTTAATTGACATAGAAACTAAAACTTTAGCAGAAGAATCTTTCTGATTGTAAATAAATGATTAATCTTAAATGACTTTATTTATTTTACAAGTCATTAGAGCATATTTACATTTTTCAGATTATTTCGGTGAACCAAACAATAGAAGCATAATAAATTTTAATTTAAATATCAGATGATTAAATGAGGTTTCCCGCCAAAATAAAAGTTATTTAAAAGAATTTTAACTCTGATTACAGACAACTAATTGCGAAATATCATCTATAATAAACTACATTTTCTGATATAAAATTAGAATTTTTTTCAAATTGGTTCTATTTCAGTATCTTATATATAATAAAGTATGTAATTAATAAAATTATATCGGAATAGAATTTATTTTCGGAAAGAATGTTATTATTAATAATACATTGAAATAAAAAGCATTTTTGATGTAGAAAAATTATTTTTCTTTTAATGCTTGCAAAAATTTTTAAATTAATCGAGTCATACATGATATTCGTTATATTTTATTATTCTTGCGTCCGTTTTAATCACTAACATTAGATGCAATTAATGTTTTGTTTTTCTTTGAGATTTAAAATGTGCTGAAAATATTCAAAGCAATGTTATTTGACTTTCTAATATTTTACCATTACCTAATTATCTTATCCCTTAATTTCTGAGATTACATCTTTTAATAGGAATTTAATTCACTTTTGTCAAACCTGTTTATGAAATTTCACCTGGGCCCTAATTTGGCATAATTGACAAATGATGAGGATGACAAATGTGTCAGTATTCTCCCTCGAACTTCAACACCACATCAAAGAAAGAATGTTTGATCTTGACAGAATAAATGCACATCAGGCAGACTTACCGTTGATATCTAATTATCTCATTCGCAATATGCAGGTTCTTATTGATGTGATTGATTGAACTTAAATTGAAGGATGAAGGTTTTAGGACCTGCCTTCTGACTATGTTGTTAATTGGTAATACTCAAAAACAGACGAATTGCTGCGCACTTTTGGAAAAAAATACTCAAATTAATCTAACTGGCTTCTTGAAATTATATAGTTTTTCTTCAAGTGAAACGAAAATGTGGAACCAATTTCCATTGACATTTCTCTTAAAGGGAATCTATGGAGCTGAAATCAGATTTCTATTTCAAGTGTTATAGAAGTCGCTTTAATAGAAGAAAACATGTCAATTTCCTCTTCATTGCGAGTCCCTTGCTAGATACATCTAATAACCTAGTCTAATATAAGAATGATTAGAACCAATATCATATATATATATTCTGAATACTTAAAGGATTAATAATTGATACTTACAAGAATAATTGCAAATGGCTGTTACTTCTGTGTAAAGAAGGACAGGAAAAAAATTGCAATTAATGCAGATGAATGCTAAAAACACTTTATGGTATTTTACTTGGTATTTACTTTTTCTCATAAGGGCAACTTCCGAGTGATATAATTCACTCACGGAATACAATGAATAAAGAAGCATGAAGTTATCCATGCTTAACATAATAATTACACTTACAGCAAAGCTCGAAAAATATTCTCAAAATTGAAAAGTAGCAATTTTTAATGTTAACATTTAGCAGGATAAATGGGAAAAAAATCAAATGTGCTTATTGCTAAAACATTTTCAACAAAATGAAGTTAGTAAAGACTTTTTATTGATAATTCCCATGAATCAAGTTCAAAGTCGGAATAAACGGGCAAATAAAATAATTTTTAAGTAAATAAGTATATTTTTTATGAAAAATATCAGTAATTTTTTAGAGAAGTTTGAAATCGCATTACTTTCTGAATTTTTAATGGGATTCTTAAATGCAAACTTCCAGCATACTTCAAAATATTGGAAATATCTCAGAAATTTAGCGGTCAAAATCGATTTCTTTTTTTAAAAGTTGTGCAAAAATGTATTCCAAATTCAACTTTTGTTATATTTTATATTTCTAAACTTCTTCAATCAGTTTCATGCATATAGTTATTTAAAAACTGTGCATAAAGGCAGAAAATTATTTGAATTTGCTCCAATTTTCCTAGAAGTTTCATAGAAGAAATCGATTTTCACAGAACCATTAAGTGCATTATTATTATTCTTATATTTCTGCAATTGCCTCATTTTTAAAATTAATTCTTTCTAATATCGTGAAAGCTACATTTGCCTCACAAAAAATACATTTTAAAAAATACGCTTTGTAAACTATTTGACTACCTCTGATTAAATTTGTTATCTCACAGTAACATTAGGAAATATAAATAAATTTAGCACATAGTGCAATTTTAGCATTCAAATTAATTATTAATTCATTATTATTATTATTATTATTATTACTAGCTACCTCCAGTGACCAACTATTCACTATCTCCGTATTAAAACTTTCATACGTCGTCAACCAATCTGATAAACTACACAAAATGGAAGCATTATTTTAAATTATATAGCCTGATAAATAGATATTATATTGATAAATTAGCAACACACTCAAATGACGAAATCAATAGTGAGGCTTACGGTATGTTAAAAATACTCGAAAGTATGAATAAAATTTTAGCCCCTAGCCTGTTAAGCATTTATAATTATCAAGACATTTTAATATAAAATTCATGCGACATTATTTCGGTTAATTTCATTTATTTTTCTTCTGTCAGCTTCTTCATCTTTAGCTGTCAAGAATTTATACGGATATGAAAAATTTCCGCTTCATATATAAAACTCATATTTTTGGGTAATAGCAGCTTGCTAAACCGATTTTAATTCAAATTGGACATCATTTTCTTGTGAAAGAATGAATCTATTAACAATCTTATTTCTTGTTTAACTTCAATGAAATTACGAATATTGACTTCTTTAATAAGCGCCTTAGCAATATAAAATCTTATAACCATTTGAAGATATAATGAGCTAAAACTGTTCGTAATTAAAATTGATTAAAAAATATTAGCTGTGCTTGAAAAACAAGTAAAACCGATTAACCTTCTAACCATTCCTGATATTAGATTTTAATAAATATAAAATGATTTAATTTTAATAAAATAAGATTTACTAATATTAGATTCTAATAAAAGAAAAGATTATAATAAAAGGAACGGTCCATATGGCATCTTTCGCCTCAGGGAGAGCATAATTTGTGAGATAGTAATTATAATCCTTCCCCTCGTTCTAGGCAAACGATATTTTTTGCACCATTCTGTATTTGACAAATCTTCTTTTCTTTCTATCCTGCGCTGTTTTTAAGGCGTACTATGATAAGCATTTTCATTTTGACCCTGGGTTACAACATCGCACACTTTTCGTTCATTTTAATACTTTATTATTTAATTTTTAGATGCGATGATCTTTATTTTATATTTAAGCCTACACAAATACGTTTAAGAATTTTTTTAACAGAATAAATATGTAATATGCCCTGAAACCAAAGCTTTGAATTATGTGTATTAAACTTTTTTCATTGCTTGCCAGAATAATGATCTTATTTATAAATAGGCAATAGATTATGAACACAGTGTAGAGAAAATATAGAAAAAAAATCTACAGACTTAAGCTTCTAATAATTATGATATGATGAAAAAACTTTTTCATGCAGTTTAATATATTATTATAAACGAAAAGGTTATTTACATAAAGCTGATACCCCAGGCAAAATCGTTTCACTTTTATTTATATTTTCGTTTAATTTATTTCTGAGATCTTCACAAAGTCTAAAATCACTTTCACACGTTATTGAAAAATCTTTTTTTTTTTGCATGTTATCTTATTTATTCAAAATTTCTCTGCAGTCTAAAATATATTTATAAAATAAGATAAAAGAAGGTAACTATAAATGAATATTCAATAAAGTCTGGGAAAATGATGCTAATAATAAACAGATAAAATAATAATGATAACGAATTCTTGTGTATATATTTTTTTAAATTTATGTTAAAAGATGTTACCAAAAAATGCTTTGTTTCCTTTGTGGAGATTTTAAGAAATTCTGAATATAGACAGTATCTATTATGTAAAATATTTATAAATAAGCTATTGCTTAGCTTACATGTTATTAAAATTAATTTTAGTATCTATCAAATGTATAATTACAGATTTAAATTTCTGCAATTCTCATTTTAAATAATATTTGACCAGATGTTGAACATCTTTAAAACTATATACACTGAATTGGTCTTTATGTAATAAAAATGTTTTTACTGAAATCTAATTTTCGATTTATTAAAAAAAATGAATAATTTTCTTCCATAAATTGATTTAATCATCCTAATAATATCTGGATATTGTTGATACGCATACAATCTGTGTTTCGTTAATACGTATTGATGGTATTCAATAAATGCTACACATATATTGATATATGCAATTTTTTTCTGTCTTTGGGAAGACATTTCAAAGAACAAGAAATAATTAACTCTTTTTTACATTACCTTATAAATTGTTATAATTTACAGATGATATGTGTAAAACTCTACCTCAGAAGACTTCATTAAAATTTTTAATATGACAATATTATGATTAATTCTACATTTATTTATAATTTATTCTTCAAAGACGTATTTTCCAACAGGATATATAAATAGCAAAAAGCTCTTTAAATGAGAAAAATTTGGAAAAAAGTTTAAGAAATAAGCATAAAATTTTTAATGGTATAATATCTCAAATGTGTTTTATTGGTTTTTATTCTGTTCGGTTTAATTGCTTGCTTTTTAGTTCTATACTTTTTATAGTGAGAAAAAAATTAAATTTAGATAAAACTAGAAACAATTTTAAAGACGTTAAAAGCTCTCCCCAAATAAAATACCAAAAATGTGCAATACCCAAACAAGTGATTCGTGTCCTTTTAGACACCACCTATCTAATTAGAAACTTTTTTCCACTGTGAATGTTTGAATCAGTTTGTGTCTTCATTAATTCCGAAGCGAATTAAAATATTTTTGTAAACATTTTCTATAATTATACTTTCTTTTTTGGCCTATAAAAATATTAAAAAAACATAGGTCTTTTCATCTAAAAAAAACAAATAAAAGATGCATTACCTCGAGGACGAAGCGGGACTTTATACATTCATTTCTAAACAAATGTCATAGTAATTAATAATTTGGGACATCTGCCCTATGAGATGCATACATTGATGAATAAAATTATATCAAAAAAATTATTTTCAAGCCTTTTTGTATCTTTTTATTTAGGGGCATCATTAATATTGAAATGCAATCAAGGTGGCATTATTTGATTAATACAATATTTGCTCTACACATCAAGAAAGTAATAACTTGTTTTATATATTTGATGTCTATAATTCATTTTGTCCTTGAATAAATTAATTTTGATGACATAACAACACCAGATTCGAAATTGATTTAATTCCAATATTCGGGAGTATATTATCACACCAAATTAAATTTCATAATATTTATTGAATAAAAGGGATTAGTATCTACTAATCTTTATTTAAAAGGTATCTCATTTACCTAGTTACTGAAACTAACACAGGAAATTTTATGCGAATAACGCGATAATGAATGACATTGCCTAACTTTCGAGGACACACTATTAATTTCAATTCGCTATACTCACGAAACACGATACTGTTTTCAAAGACAAATGACTGAATTCTTCGCCAAATTTAAAGCAAAAGTATACTGACTTTAAAGGGCTTAATGAAATATTGTTTACTGTCAACACTTGGCAAATTTTGGCGCTAAACACCTTATGCCGCGGAATGCAACATGTCCCACCAAGGTCCTAATGAGACGCAGATTAGGATCAGTGACGACAGAGACCACCATTGCCTCTCAGGATGGTGACATCTTTTGAAATGGGGGAACGGATAGCTTTGATGAATGGCTCTTCAGACGTAGAATTAGCTTTCATCCGTCTCTGTCTCTCCAGGGGATTCTTTTTCTAATGCTTCAACTGTTTCGGAGACATACAAGATGCTTTGGAGATTTCTGGGAGTCCTTGTACTAAAGCAGAAAGTAAATGTCTGATCCATCTTTTTGTAGTATTTAATCTATCATGCATGAGCTTTCATCATCATTTATAAAGATATTATTTATTTGTTTAATTCACCGGATTCACCTTTCAGAAGGATGTAAAGTGTATGTAAGACAGCAGGGAGGATACAATAAAACATTTGTAACATATGTGCTGTACTGTTTTTACCAGAGGCGTCAAAAGGTGTCAACTTTTTGCGTTGTATTTTAAAATTATTTTCGACGTTGAATCATTTTTCAACAATTTTTTTTCGTATTATAACTAATAAATTTATTTAATTATATATATATATATATATTACTTTTTCCTCTTAGATCTAAAAATGCATACATGATAAATTCATTTCTACCATACTGTATTTTAACTCTTTAAAGATTTCTTACAGAGTCTTAATTTTATAATTCGGCATATAAATATCAAGAGCATAGCAAAACCATTTTAGTTGTATTCATGTTAGAAAGTACCCCTTTCAATCGTTATAGGAAATCCTTTTGAATTTAAAATTGCGTATTGTTACTGATTGCATCCTTGCATGGAGTTTAAAAAAATACACATCTTTGTTTGGAATTAAAAGTACGTATTATTATAGCTTGTATGCTTACATATTTACTTATTTATGTAATGTACTGTGATCCTGCATGTTATAAAGTTATCTGATTTTAAATAATTTGGCATATAAATATCAAAAGCATTTTTTTAAAAAAAATTCGATTGTTTCAATATTAAGATATCCCAATTTTAGTCGTTACAGAAAATATGAGAACTCCTCTGGGAACTAAAAATGCGTATTGTTTCCAAATGCATCTTTGTATGGATTTAAATATGCCTATCCTTATCGTTTATATTCTAGTCTGGATTTAAAAGTATGTGCCCATATAGTTTGTGTGCTGGTTACTTATATTTACCTATTTATATCATGTAACATGTTTTGATCCTTAAGGATTTCATTAAGGTGTCTGATTTTAAATAATTTGGCATATAAATATCAAGAGCATTTGATAGAATCATTTCAATTCTATTTATTCTAGAACATTCTGATTTCAATCATTATAGAAAGTTTGGGAAATTACGTATGCTTATTTATATTCTTATTTTTTAAATTTTTATATGGATTTAAAAGTAGGTATCCTTACATAATCTTAAAAAATGCATTTTTATCATTTATACGCCTGTAATTTGAATCCTTAAGAGTTTTATAAAAATGCCTGTTCTTAACTAATATGTTAAACATTTTCGATTTTAGTTTACAGCAAGAAATTAGGGAATTCCCAGTGCAGAATTTTTATTTGGTTATTTTTTGCTTTCCTGATTTATGCCAATTCAGTGAAAATTTCTAAAAACCATTATGAAATATTTCAAAATGAATTCTGGTTTCATTTTCCAGTTAATACGATTCAGTTATATGTTCAAAAGTATTTAGAAAACATGTTGCTGAAGTTTCTAATGCAAAAAGTTATGTAATAAAAATAATTAGAAAGTTAATAATTATTTCTATTTTTATTTATTTCTATAAAGAATTCAGATTTTTTTTTTAAATCGAAGTATTTCCGTGCTTAAATAAAAGAAAAAGCGGATTTACCTTCATTTTCACAATTTGAAAATGAAGATGAGTTCGGAGAAAACTTCAAGAGGTTTTATAATTGAGAGCGAGTTTGAATTACCTACCAACATACCAATCTAACTATCTACATTGAATGACAGGATAATATGATGCCAATTTATCTATATTTGAAAAATTGGAATCCTCTCTTCCAAGATTATTGGCATTCAAATAAAAATTAATCAAAAGGTATCATTCAATTGAAATTAGTATATATTGTAGCATTAGCATGAAATTCAGCCTTTAAATTAGTGAATAGAACAATGCAAATTATGTATTCAAAGCATTGCGATAGATTTATAATTTAAGAATATATAACGAATAATAACGCAAGAACATAATAAATAAGCACTACAAAAATTCTTCAATGTTTAATAATAAAATAATGTAAAAAATAATAATTATTTACAAGAGAATTTGGATCAGAAATATAGATATTATTTTTTATGTAAAAATATTATTATTTATAAAGATGTTGATGCATGAGACACTTCCATAAAACTTTTTTTTATTTTTAACAATATTTCTGCCAATATTACTGTTCATGCCTGTGATTTTGATAATCTTTATAATTAAATTACCCTTTACTTGTAGTTTAAACATTTATAGAGAAAACAATCCACTAATTAGACTATGGGTGTGATTTGGGGGAGATGGTAAGTGTGACTCACAAACAATCACTTGGAGGTCAATATGGAAATGCTTATCCAAACTTTTTCTTAGTTATTAATATTGTATGAAAAGCATATGTATACAGCCTAGTTGCAATTAATTGCAAATTTTCTTCCCCATGCCTTTCAAATAATTTACTGTAACACAACGATGAGTAGGGTTAAAGTGCGTGAATGGTAACAATCGATAATTTTAAAATGATCGACTCAGTGTCATGATCGATGAAAAGTCAGGATATCATCCAGCCTAATCCATTTGTTGTGTTTAACATTTGTATGAATTGGTGAGACTCGAAGGAATAGATCTTTGATAAACAATTTGGTGGATATAAATTGTACCATCACTATAATAATCCAACTAACAGATTCCCCTTAGCTTGAATTCATCTTTTTTTCACCCTTTTCCTCGGTTGAAAAGTTTCACTGCGATGTAACGATTTTCATGTTCAGCATGAGTGCAATAAGTAGAATGCTGGAAAATATGGTAAAAACACCACTTTTTTTTTGTCATATTTCATTTACTTGTAATTTGCTGTATTCCCTTATGATCATCACTTACATCATAATTACACAGGATAATCTCTTCAAAGAAAGTAGGTCGTATATCCACTATAATCTTTCGTTATAACACAAATTAATGAATTTCGTAATAAGTATCACCGTAACTTCCTGAGAATAAGAATATTAATAGTAAAATGTGTTTCTGAACCAGAAAGAGTTGTATTTTTCTTGCTGATATGTCGAAAAAGAAATATATAATTCCTCAAGAAATAAAGTCTCAGTAATAATAACAGAATTCTATTGCAAATTCTGACTCAGATATCAAAACATAAAATGCAAATATTGTAACTTGCTTCCAGAAATCGTATATTAGTCATTTAATTGAAATAATTTAGTTGTCTATTGTTGTAATAAAATATTTATATGTTTAGAAACAAATGGTATATGCTAAATTGACTCGATACTTTTCAGTGAAGCAAATTTAGATGACTGGAGGGGTTAATCTTTTAACAGTGAATCTTATTTGTTCATTCATAAGGTTAGCTCCATTTGAGTTTAATATAATTCTTAATACAGGAAATAAATGATTTAAACCTTAATTATGAAATCAGAGAAACAGTATGGAATAACAGAGAATCATTTCGACATTCTCCGTAGCCAGAATTTTAATTTTGTAATAGGAGAAAATTCATGAAATTAAATGAAGACAGAATTATTACTATGATTTTTCGAATTATGCTAAAATTTCAGCAACAGAAATTTAGGAGGGAATTATGGTTTCGATCATTTTTATCAGCATTGCATTTGATGATTATGTTACTGAAGTTTTAATTTCAGCTAAATTAACATCTTTTTGATGATTTAATCTTAAATCTATTTTTTTTAATTTTGAAATGAACAAATTTACATTGTTTGAAAAAATGAAAGTATGAGTTTTCTGCATATGAAATCAGCAACTATAAATGTGATATATATTTGAAATATATTAATAATTTATATACCTTCGAATAATTTAAATAAAACATCCATCTTGAACGAAATAGAGAAATTTGATATTTATGGGAGTGAATGAAATGAGATGATTTCTCGTACTTAATGAATAGGAAAGTGATAAATTTCTCCATGAAATTCCTGAAATAAATTGAGATACGATATTTTATATGCATCCAGTGAATATCTTATGACTTGCATACCCATTATAAAAGGAATGTTGCAATGATTGTCTTCATTCAATGATTTAGGGTTTAATAAAGTATATTAAACTTCCTCTTATTCGCGTATAGATTTATATTCATGTTTTAGATAATTCGTGAAAAGTATAGTTTTAGCGTTTTAATAATATTATAAATTAAATTTTTGAATATAAATGAAATGATTCCGCTACTTTTCTGATATGTAATCATGCATTATCTGTATTCAAAAAAATCTTTAAAAAATCTAATAAAAATCTAATTTAAAATTTAATCCTTTTCACTCGCATGGTACCTCTAACTCCCCATTCTAAATAATGAGTCATTTTGACACTTTATTTATTTATTTTAATTTTTGATTGTTAAAAACGCCTACAGAATAATAAAAAGTTGAAGAATTATTTTTCGATGAAGTCAAAATTTAAAACATTTATATTTATATTTGTTTTTGGACCAATAAACAAGCCCTTGTATTTGATAATTAACTATGCATCGAACTACTTTTCCGAATGTAAAAGGTTGAATAAAATTATAAATACTACATTATAAACATTAAAAACATATAAACACTTATTGTAAATTTTCTCTTTCAATGTCAATAATTGCATTAACTCAGCAGAAAAAGGAAATATCAGCTGATATTAAAACTAACATAAAATTATATAGATAAGACGGCTTTGAAGATGATTTTTGTGATTGATAATGCTAATAATAATTATTTTTAAACATAATTCTGAATTCAGGAATAAAAGTGAAGCAATAGATTGTTGGTTTATTCTTAAGCATATAGATTTTTAAAATAATTTTTCTAGACTACGAAGAACTCCAGCTAAAATTATTTATTCTTGTAATTTTATATAGATTATAAATAACACGCTAATAATCTAATTAATTGCACATTATTCATGTTATTTAAATGGAGTATTGCACTAGTTGACTTATTTAGGAAAATAATTAGAAAAGTAATTTCTCTATCAAAGATAATTAAGGGTTCTACGAAAAAGTTGTAACAAGAACAGGACCGACATTAATTTCAATTGTAAATCTGATTACAATGTTCCCACTGAGAAAATTTGAAAGGAAAAGAGCTATTTTTCAAAAACTACGGCAGTTAGTGAAAAAGCTAAATATAAAATCTTGTTAATTATATGAACATGTAGGTATACATTTTATGTACTTTTACATCCTTTTTTCAATATTTAACAATTGATTGCTTAAATTTTGAAATTTTACTATTTTTGGAAGATAGCATTTTTGTACGCATTGCTTTTAAGTTAAATAAGGAAATTTGTAAGTTCAAATTTGATGAAAGTGAATTTTAATTCTAATTTGTAAGTAGTCAGTCTTGCAATGGAGAGACCTTTCAAAATTATGTGCTTTATTATTATAGGAATATTTAAAACGAAATAATGAAAAGAAAGAAGCACATGAAACATGTTTTCGCTTTGTGCTTTTTATTTATTTGAAGTATGACAGTAAATGAAATGTTAATTTCAGCGTGTTTTAAAACTAAATTCTGGTCAAGGCAATATGCATTCTTTCCTTTCATAAAAATTCCGATTTTTCTCTCTCTTTATTCAATTATTATTTTTTATTATTATTATTACAAAATGGACAAGAAATTAATTGTGGTGTTGTTTTGCGTTTTGCAATAAGAATTGAAACGGTTTAGGTTCCATTAAATAGAATTTTGCTTATTACAGAATTTTAAAATTTTTGTCATTGATATTCATTCAGAAATTTTTTGAGTATGTCAGTTGTAAGAAAAAGAGAATTTTGTCATTATCTGACTAATTTATGCGTTTCGTCATTATTTTATATCGGCACTGAATCTGTTTGCTTATAGATTTTTAAAGAAATGTAAAAAACTTTATAAATTGAAAATTTTAGCACTTTATAAATGCTAAAAAAATTAACGCGATTTTAAAATAAATTTTATTTTTCTTTATTTACGAATAAAAGAAAAGCGTTATTAAAGCTATCTATAATTTCATAAAATTGTAACTCACAATTTCATTTAATCTTTATTATAAAAATTACAATATTTTGAAAAAAAACTGTTAAGAAATACAGAAAAAGAAAACTCTCTCAAAATAATTAGAAGCTTATAATTACTTCTGATTTCAATCAAGCTTCACTACGTGCATGAGCAGCAAACATAAATTCGTTCATTCATAATTCTTTAAGGATTTAGTTTTCCCTTTTTTTTCTGGAAAAAAATGTTCCTAAAATAAAAGAATATTTTTCTCATCAATAAAATAAAAATGCACCAGACAAATGATCACCATAGTTTTTTAAGAAAATAATTGCGATAAAATACGAAATTCATATTAATTTTTTAATTTTTAAAACAAAATGTATTTTAATATCATATTTGGATTTTTTTAAATTTTTGAAATGAAATTATTCAATAATTTCAAAGATATTTCTTGGAATTTCTATTTTTGACTTGACAAAATTTTCCAAACTAAAAATTATCTAAATTTATGGTTTAGTAGATCTACAGTTACTTGGATTGCTAGTTATCTAACTTACTTAGAGGAAAAAAATTACAAATAATATATTATTAAATGACAGTTAAAAAAGAGACTGGTAATTTTGAATGCCGTTTAGAAGCTGCATCATTTTAATACAGTAATGTAAGTATATAAAATGTAAATAGCACAATTTAGCAGTAATAATTCAACTAAAAAAGTTTCAATTTTGTCTCTTAGAAATAAAAGTTTTTCTTATCAGTAATTTAATTATCCAGATATTCTTTTATCCTGATATAATCGAGTCAATATGTTTTGATCCTTAAGGATATCAAGTATATTTCAAGTATTTACAAATAATTTAATATACTTCTTTGAATCGTTACCAGCTTTAAGACAATTTTCGGGGGAAAATGAACTCTTTTCATTACAAAGATCACTTTATGAAAACATAAGAAATTTTTAAAAATATTTATGAAACAAAGATGGTCTAGCTATATAAAAGTGGTTCTTCTGGAATTGAGCACAAATGAATTTTTGATGAACCATCTGAATATAATAATAGGAAAAAACATTAAAATTAAGCAATAGGAGCTAAGCAGTTATTATTATTTTATTATATATATTTTAAGTTTAATGGGAAAATTAGAACTTCTTCATTTAATATAATCAATTCAATTATTTTCTTACTATTTATTACCATCATGTTTTTTCTATTCACCCCATGTTGCCAATCTTTTTTTTAATCACAACTTGGAAATTTAAATCAAATCGATTATCAAAAAACAGTTTCGTTATCATTTTCAACTTTATCATTTTATGGATGTTTTTCCAATTTCTGAACATTTTTTTAGAATTTACTATGCTAAATATATAAACATAAAATTTTAAAAACAAACGGAAATCAGTAGTTTCAAACTAAGCAATATTAATTTTTAATGCATTATTATGGAAATTAAATAAATGACAGATTAAAAAGAAATTTCCATTATTTTTTTTAATATTTCTGATGTATTATGTATCACCAACTTATAATGACTAAATAATTTGATTGCATGAAAAAAAAATTAAATGATTTGTTTTTCAAAACAAATAGATAGTAATTATTCATAAATCTTCCAATATGCACTAGTTTGTAATTACTGTTTCTTCTTATTTTTTTCTGTCAAAAATATTTTCAAAAAATATCTGAAACCAATATTTTCTAAACTAAGACTATTTGACTTCTAAGGCATTTTGTTGTACCAATTAAAAAGACAAATGCATTGCCAAGACTTTTCGGTTTATTATTTAAGCTTTCTGGCCTTTTATGAATCTTCAACTAATTGAAAAAAATATTTTACAAACATTCTGAAAAACTTATAAATATCGTTTAATAGACGAATCGTTTTGAGGAAAGAATGTCTCGATATTATTCTCAATCTTGTCATCTCTCAATCCATATAATTTTCAAAGCTTTTAAATCGTTTCTCACAAAAGTAGAATTGAAAAAATTGCGAATATCAGCAATCGTGACCGAACCGATTGTTGTTTATTTTAATGGTTTTATCATATTACAGAAAAGTAGGATGGATTGAGAAAAATATTTATTCTAAATTTTTTTCATTTCTGATCTAAATTTTCTAACATATCTGATCTAGATTTTCTAACATTTCTGATCTACAACAACGAAAGGTGTCAAAATATTTTACCACAATTCTGAAAGCAAATAAAAGAAAAATGATCGTTTGAAGAAAAGAATGGCTCGTTATTATCCTAAACTTTATCGTCTGCCCATCTTTCCCGCCATCGTAGGGCGTCCTTTCTCGTCCTTCAGCGATAGGGCAAGTTTGAAAACAAAAGATTTAATTAAAAAAGAGGAGCTCTTTCTTATCCCTTTAGCGAAGGATAACATCATGGAGGTTGCAAGGGTCGGCTAAGAAAATAAGCTCGATCGTCAGATGGGAGGGCCAATCCGAGCTCTCCTCATCCGTCACTGTCCATTCGCGTTAAGGATTTGCAGACGACTTTCAATGTTGAAAAGAGTCGTTTGCTGGAAATGAGGACATGGGTTTTCATCGGTTCACTACATTAAGTGAATTCGTTGAGATTTTTCCAGATAAGATATAAATAGGAGATACTAGAGAATAAGAAAAGAAGAACGTTAACACGGATGATAAAAGCTTTTTCCCCAGATGTGCCTGCTATGTATGGTTAATATTTTAGCATTAAAAGAGCGACATTGTTCCCAAGTTTTGAAAGAATGTCTGGGATAGACTTTACTTAGCAGAGGCGAAAGTTTTAAATTAGATTAGGTAATGTTGAGAGATTTTAGTGAAATGCACTTAAAATTTAAAATGGAATTTTGTTGTGGTTATAAGAATCTAATTACAGCATTGAATTAAACTGACTTTATTAATGAACATTATTGTTACTTACTTTACTATTATTACTATTGCCATTTCTACTATACATTATTACTTTCGATTGCATTGAACTATCAATAAAGAAATACATATGACTTTTATATATTTTTTGGAATATCTCAAAAACAAACTTTTTACATAAGTAACTTAGTACTTTTCTCAATACTATTTTAAAATATTTTTATATAAGATATAAAATATTTTGACTCTTTAAATAAAAGAAAATAATTAAAATTTTTTTTAAAAAAGTTGATAAAATAAAAAGTGTTATAATAATATACTTAATACTAAAAATTACAAATAAACAGCAGGTAATGAAGCAATAAAAATATTTTTGCTTATCATAAATCATTCTTTCTGCTGCTGCATTTACAAATTCATATTAAAATGATCTCTTTCTTATGAATAGAACTTAATAACCTTAGTACAGGAATGAGTTGTTAAAAGAAGTTAATGTTTTTCATGAATTAAATTAAATTCGCCATTTTTTAAGTATGAATTTTAAGCTAGTAACTAAGAATCGAAATTTTTTGTTTTATCATTTAAGTTTTGAATTATTTGAAAATGTTTTTCAAATCCTATGCAATTTTGATGGAAGAGAATCACGTTTCATGATGTTTATGAGTACATTAACAGATAAATCGCTTGTAATTTATCTTAAAATCTGTTTATTTCTGATGCCTTTTTTAAATTTCCATTTCTGATATCAATATTAAATGATAAGAAACAAATTATAAATTTGCAATATCGTATGGAATTGAATTATATTATAAAAAATTTGGTACTAGAGTTTTCTGTTTGCAGAAATATCAAGAAAATTTTAATGCATGAGATTTTGATATTTAAAAGGCGAATTTTACATTTCATTTCGTTTATTCCTTTTACATCATTTAGAAATATATATAAAGTGTTAAGAACTATTCAATTTTTTAATTGATTGATTGGAAAAAATTCACATTATTCACTATGGGAAGGATATAAAATAACAACAAAGTTCATTTCCCTGTTTAAATAGGCATTATATTTTCACATAAATTATACTATCAAGGAAATCCTTCCTTTTGAGGAATTTATTTTGAGTTTTTTAGTTTAATGCTTAAGGAAAGTTTTAATTCCAACTTTTAAATTTGGTTCGAAAAAAAATTCAGAGAATTTCTTTAAAATACTATTCATTTCTTTCCTTGTGCAGTATTAATTAGATTTATGTCTCGTTTTGAAATAATTTATTTGGGACGTATTTCATAATTTTCAACCTATAATAAACGAAAGAACGGTATTAGAAATGGTAGCCTTTTCTCCAAACTTCTCTTCAAAGTGAGAATGCTTAATACATGAAAATAGATTTAATATGTCTTGCTCAGATTCAAATAGGACCTTAGGTAAAATACAGAATAAAATCCAAAATCTTTCACTCCCAAAGGGCAAGAATTAACAAACGTAGTACTTCCTTCCCTTTTTGAATATAAATTTTCTTAAAAACGAACTGCAATGAAAAAATGATTTGTTAAACATAAACTTTCTTAGAAAAAAATATTTAAACCATTTTACAGAAAGCAGGAATTATCAAAATTCGATTAGTTTGCTAATGGTTTGATGAAAAAATAAGCATTTGTGCTTGAAGAAGATATAACTCAAGGGCTAAACCATTATGACCATTCTATGGCTAAATTGTTATGATCATTCGACAATTTACGCAAAATGAGTTAATGTTACCACTAGAGGGCAAAATGGCTACAAAAAGGATTATAAGGTAAGGGAGCCCTCAATCTCACTGTATTACGTGAGAGATATGGACACAAAACGGGACTTAACTGAGTCTGAAAGGAGGATTATTGTAGGCTTTGGTAGCGTCAAAACCAGTACTTGAAAAATGGTTGATATTGGGAAGTGTTTCAGAGTAGAAGTTATTGATGTGTACAGAGAGTGGACTATCAAGCAGAAAACTGGATCTCAACGTGAAGCATGTGGTCGCTACAAGATACTGAATGTTCGAGTTGAAAGACTTGCCAGAGTTGTCCTCTCCAGCAGAAGAGCAATAGTATGTCAAATAGCGCGGAATCTTAATGAAGGAGCAACTGCGAATGTCTCTGAATTAATTGAGCAGAGCACACTACACCATATAGTCTATGGAGACCAATTACTTGTACGATAGCCTCTGCTGTCAACCTTGAACAAGAACAGACGTCTTCAGTTTGCAAAGGCACATAAGGATCGGGCAGTAGATGACTGGAAAAAGGTCATGTGATCTGTTGCATCTCATTTTCATTTACATCATTCAGATAGTGGTGTTCGGAAATGGCGAAAATATCACGAAAGCATGGAACCCAACAGCATTGCCATAACACATCAAGCTGTGGAGGCAATATTATGTTTTGGGGGATGTTTTCTTGGCATTTCATGGGTCTTTTGATTGTTGTGGAACAATGTCTGAATGTCCAAGGGTATTTAAGTGTTCTCGCAGATCAAATACATCCTCTTAAGTTAATGGTGTAATCTGCCAAGAATGTATACTTTTAGTAAGACAATGTTCATGTTATATAGTTGGTAATGTTGCCAGATAATTAGAAGAACATGACCTGATTTTACCTGCCTTCGTAGGACCACACAATCACCAGGTCGAAATCCAACTAAGAATTTGTGGGATGAGATCGAACGGGCTAACAGACAGTTATGTCCAGTGTCATCCAATCTGATGGAAATAGAAAGTTCAGTTCATCAGATATGGGATGAAATTCCTCCTACAACCTACCGACATCTCACAAAATCTATTCCAAGCAGAAATTGGGCAGTATTACTGGCTGAAGGAGGTCTAACACTGCATTGGGGGGGGGTTGTAATAATTTGACCCCTCAGTGTTTATTACCATAAATATGATTAATTCGTTGATTATGCATGATTATATGAATATGTATAAATATATTAATTAGGTATATTTATATTATAATTATATAATAAAGTTTATACATTTACTGTAACGTATATATGTGAAGGGAAATGTGAGAAATGGATCATCATGCATTATTAACGGTGATAATGAGTAATTACCAATACATTTAGGAATGATTATTAATAATCACAGGCAATTATAGATAATTACCTGATTAATCATGTTTACCCTTATATATATATATATACATATATAATATGATTTTGTAAACCAATAAGTTCAGAAATATCTAAAATTACGAGGGTAAAAACAAACTTCACAGTTTTTTTTTTCAGTAGACTATGTAGACAGCAATTTTCAATATTCTATAATTTTATTTATTTCAGTATAAATTAGTGAAAGTAATATGAAGAATTTTAATATTTTCATGCATTTCGCAAAAAAGTTTTTACATCGTTCCAAACAGTTTCTTAAAATTTTATTCAAATATTCTATTATAAGGCTCCTTAAACTAAAGATCTCGCTTCTAATTAGAATCATGGAGATAGCAAATTTCTTTTTTAAAATTCTTAAACATCTGCACAAAATTATTTTTTAAAATATGTTTTTGATCAAAAGTTTTAATTAAAATTTTCCTCCCAAATTTTTGTAATTAAACATAAATAATTATTAATGAATTTCTTAAGAAAACCATTATTTTGTTTTCTGCAGAAAGTAAAACTGGAAATGAAAACAGTTTAATGTATTTTATTCTACATATTCCAGGATTCATCACAAGTTATCATGAATTACATCTGGAATAGAATATAAATAAAAATTTAAATGAAATGTTTGCTTAAAATTAGTAAGATTATGTGTATGTGAATGAGCACATGCGTGTGGATCACAACAGAGATCTACATATTTATGATGAAATATTTTATTTTGCACTAATCTATTACCAAAATTGTCAATACAGAAATCCTTAACATTAACAGAAATTAACATCATAAAAATGAATTAATGTATAAATAAATGTTCAGTTATGTTACTGTTGTTCATTCTTCTATTTGTAAACTCTGTAAACTTTATCGCATGCTTCAGGAAGCGCACGCATATTTAATAAAAATAGGTGTGAGAAGTAAGATGAAATTAATGGATGTTTATATTTAAGAATCAGGGGAACTCAGGATTGTTTTCGGACAGAGAAGGCGCACAGATTGAGAATAGCTTGTAAAATTGTCAGAATAATAGACTTATTCACAATGAAATACTTTAAAGCAATTCTCATTTATTGTGGGAGTTCATCATATTAAAATATGATAAATGAAAGATTTATTTTCGTAAAATTTCGTAATTTACTTATTTATAATAATTTTTCATGATAGAAAACTCCTTTTTTATTTATTGTAAAATTTTAAGATTTACAACAGTGGATAATCTCGATCATATATATGGATATTATATAAAACAGTTTTCAGGATAAGCCTTTTTCCCACTCAAATTAAACATATAAGCAATCAATACACAATTTTTAGTTATAATAAACAGTAGATCAGAAACGGCATAAAATTCACACACATATAGGGAAAAAGAACTGAATTAAAAAGTCTCTAATAGATCAGAAATCAAAGTCGAAAGATGGCGAAGATTCTGGAAATGCGCTAATCCTTCCATGTCTTCTCTTAGCGTAGTAGAACAGTCGGAAAATGGTATTCAGCACTAAAACGAACAATGTAACTGTGAATAATATAGTTGAAATGTGATTTTATGAATGATAACAAGCAAACTCTGATTTTGCAAAGTTATTTGAAAGAGAACTGCTGATTCAATTGTAATCAAATATTTAGAACTTTTGTAAAACTTTGAAATAAATTTCAAATTTGTAAAAAAAATTGATATAAAAAACGTTTACAAATTTTTGCATATTGATACAAAAATATCCTTTATCAAAAACATCAGACATCCTGTATACCATTTATTTTTTAATAATTCATTGTTCGTTATAACTAATCTGTTTTTCCTCTAATCAAATTGATTACAAGTTTATTCTTTTATATTAGGACCTTCAACATTGTTAAATTATTACATTAGTTTAATTGTTAAACTTTATAAGTAACTCTAAAGATTTCCGACTCCGGATTAGAGTTCCAGACAGCTGGTTGAAAAGGTCGCAGACAAGTCTTATAAAGAGATATTATTACTTCATTTACTAAAGAAATAAATTTGCGAAATATGCAAATTCAATGAATTATAAAATATTATGATAATATTATCACTGCGTAAAGTATACTCAATTGAATTCCTATCTGTCTCGTTATATTTACTGAGTTATTACAATGTTTACAAACACTGAGCGTTTGTTTTCAAATTTAGGTGCCGTAAATATAAATTATAATAAACAAAAAATTAAAATAATATGATTTTCATGAAACTACTAAAATACAAGATTAACTTTAATTAACACATCGAGTAAACTAAAAAAATTGTAATGTCAAATTAAAAAGACATCATAATTAAACGATAAGCATCATAATACATTGCCTAGAGTTTTAAAAAAAACACATTCGTTTCTGAATATTCTTGGAGAACATTTTATAGAAACATGTTTTATTTCTTCAGAGATATGCAGTCAAAGTAAAAAGTTCTAATCTGACTACCAGTTGCTATAATTTTTATAACATTTGCATATTAAACTCAAACAAAAATATTTAATTCCTTGACAGGTAAAATTGAAAAATTATTATTCTGTTACAGTTTTTATTCCAATACTTACTAGATAACAAAATTAATTACAAATATATTCATTTGTGTTTTAAATAAAATATATTCATTTATTTATGTTTTAAATATAAACTTAATAATATTTACATATTTCATATTGACTTCATTTAAAATCCCATTCTGTATGTTTAAACTTAATTTAGGTTTAAACATACAGAATAATATAGATTAATACGTAATATAGATCATATTAAAATAACAGGTGTACTGTATAACGTGAATAAGTTTGTTACTTTAATGTGAATATTTTCTGTTTTTATCATGACTTTTTTCCTTTCATTTAACTTTACATTTGTAAGAAAGGGATTTTGTATTCGATTGATCGCAATTTTCAGCAGTGCTATGCTTTTCAAATCACTTACACTTAGCTGCTCTCACACTATTTTGATATTTAACGTAACAATTTTATTGGCACATTTTAATATAACTTGATTATTAATCAGTCAATTGATTCCACTAATGATTGCTTCCAAACCTATATCCTTTCATTTTTAGCGAAAATGAGAAAAAAAAAAGACTTCGTGATATTTATTATAATATTTTATAATTTAAAGATTGGAAAGTAAAAGTTAATTAAAATAGGCAAATATTTTTATGTACTGTTATTCTGTACGTTCATTAAGGTAGCAAATGCATTATTACAGACATCTGTGCTTTATTCAAATAATATCTTAGGTCTTATGAGGATTTATAATACTATGATTCATTATAACTTCGTCAAACTTTTCGATCGTTTTTCTGTGTATTATAATTTGCTTAAGAGAGATTAATCAGAGGCAGTGGCGCCTATTATTTAGATTTTTGCGTTTTGTATGAAATTTATTTTTAGCCACTCAAGAATGCATATATAACAATTTTTTCTTTTATCTTTTCCTTTTAGTTAAATATTTAAAACCTATGTAAAAATCATATGCTTTTATTCAAAAATTCACCTATCTAGCATTTTATCGGTGTGATAACCACACAAGGTAACTCAGCTCAGCCTGATTAAAGGCATTCCAATTAAATTTGAATAACTGGACCGCCGCTACAACATTGGTGGGAACTAATTTTGACTCCTAAGGTCATCACTGGACACTTCACATCCTTTCCCTTGGGGAGTACAATAGGAAGTAGTCGATTTTCACATTTTCTGCACACACCCAGATGGCGAGAACCAACCACCATACCAGAGGCTTCTCATCCTCATTTTTGAAGGAGTTATTGATGATTCATCGGGATATTATCCATCCAGTTGATTGCTTTGAATCTATTTGACAAGATGGTTGTTTTCCTCAAGATTATTTTGATATAAATCTACAAAATGAATATTTACATAAATTTCATTAATTTATGTTGAGTCATATTTATGTTATTACTTTGGTATGCAAATAGAAAACAGATGAAAAGTTATATTTTATTGAAACAGTTTCTAAAACCATTATTATAAGTCATCAAATGAAATATAAATTAAAAAATCTCAATATGTTCTAGATTTTTTTTCTAAATATTGAAGAATTTCATAATTGACTTTTTCTCAAATTTATTACTAGAAAGTGTTTGTTGCAGTGAATCAAAATTTAAATAAAAAATATGTAGACGGATTGATAAATAAATACTGGCAAAATTTATGTGTTGCCATAGATAACACACAAATATACAAAATTCGGGAATTCTGGCATACCAGACAGTAATTATAGAACAAATATTTACAATCACGAGTCAAATCAAAATAATAGAAATGTGTAAATAATAGTTTTCTGTTATTGTTATAATTCAGTGAGGTCTAAAACTGGGATTAATCAAATTCTTATGACTTAATCTTTTGACAATTCTTATGTGAATTTCATAGATCAGAAAATGAAAGGAAAAAATTCTCAAATATGTTTAAAATCAGAATTCCCAATACTTCCCTTCTTTATAATCCAATCCGAAAATATAAAAGCAATCAAAGCTCGCCACTAATTGAATTAAGGTTCCCTAAAAGAAAAAAAATCGAGATATCCTCAAACCCTTAAGGAATAATCAGTGAAAATCCTTTGAAATTGACCATCTGCCATGTCTTCAGCTCATTAAGTTCTGGGGTCGGGTAAACAATTGCCAGGTGTATCCACGGATTCCGGGTAATTAGTATGATGAAGAAATTTCAATTAACCACCTTGTAGCTAAAAAAAGAAGGAAGTAATTTTTTTCCACAATCTCACAGGGAAAAAAAGGGAACAGCATATTTAAAAATGAGTTAAACGCTCAGCCGATAGATAGAGCAGGATAAAGTAGCAGCAACAAATAGTATTTCCCATTTAAAAAAAGAGAGAGAGAGTTAGGGGGGGAAATTGTAAGAGAAAAGTCGGTTGGTAGCTACGAAAAAAAAAAGATAAATAAAATCGAAATAAAAAAATAACTTTCAAGATGAAAAAAAGTTGGGTTCAGAAAAAAGAAGGTAAAATTCGGAAGGTGAGTTGAAAAAAAAAGATAAAAAGTAGCTTTGACAGATCGGATCGTTTACTGAGGTACGGGGAGAGTTATCTTTTTGTGGGTTAAAAAAAAGATGAAAAGAAAAGAAAACCGAAACGGTGCAATAAAAATAAAAAAACACAGCAGAAACCATGAACGTTTTGTCCAATCTCATCCAAGCGTTGCACGTCCCATACATTCTAAATAGCAAATACAACACGCCACTAGTTATTCTGAAAGAACGGTGTAAAAACTCCCCAACTAGTCCAAACTATGCAACGAATATGATGCCAGCTTGTTGTTCCTCAAACTATGAAAAAAGAAAGTTGGAGGTTATGCTATGAAAAACGACAGATAAGAGCCCACGGAGGTTAAGGTCAATGTTCAGAACGCTGGATTACTTGTAGAGAGATAAAAATGAACTTGTATAGCTATGGCGCACGCTAACGAACCCATGATCCATTAATAAGACGTGCTTATACAATGCAATTTAAACTTGGAATCGAAGAGGGGGCAGGAAGGAACGAGTATGCGATGATGGAAAACACCGGCGAAGAACATAAAGAAAAGATATATATTCTCCCATTGTTTATTTATCCCTATTAGAAAGGCAGTTGAAAAATTTTCTTGTTTCTGTTGCTGTCTTCTTTCGTTAACATTCCGCGAGATAATTTTTCTCTTTTTATTTGCTGGTTTCCTTGGAAGAAATTCTGCGAATTCTTTAATCTGTAATGTCGAGGCTTGAGATTGGGCAAAGCAGTGCTTATTAGCGGTGCGACACATATATAAATCTGGGCATTTTCGGGGTGTTGTTTGTTATATGTGTTGCATTTTTGTCATGCGCATCTGTTCCCCATTAAACATCGAGCGACATACTTTTCTTCTATCCGTACGATAAAACAAAATACGAAAGTAGCAACTTTTTAATAGGTTAAAATATTTTGATTTGAAATCAGTGATAAGAAAAGCGTATTTTCATCCTTTTAAAGGAATTAATTTAATGAATAAAATTCTATTAAAAGGAATAAAATAACATCAGGAAGTAATGTAGATCTGATTAAAAATATGAGGAATATATATTTGACTTCTGTTATAAAATATTCACAGATACTGCGATTTACGATTACTAAATTAAATATTTCTTTCAATTTATGCCTAATATAAGAAATCTAGTTTCTCTTTATTATGCTCGGTGCAAAATGAATTTTTATATGGAGCTGATCTTAATTAGCTCCGAAAATATTCATAAAGTTTGAATTGATATTATTGTTATCGTTTCTAAGTAAGATGCCCATATGAATAAAAAATAATTTTATGTTTTATATCATATATAAAACGTTTACAATAATTTTTACCGTATTATTGATATCTCTGTTTAAAAGTATTGCTATGTATGAAAATATGTTAAAATATATTTTGCTGGTAAGGACATTTAAATTTTGATATTATTCCAAAACATAATAATCAAGAATAAAAACAAATGATACTATCCTTGACCTGAATTTTTTTTAGGAATCGAAAGGAAAGAGAGAAACCTTTAAAGAAATTGATGCAGAATATGGCAGTAATTTTATTTTTAAAAATAAAACTACAAAATAGAAATCAGTTTGCTTAGAAATACAAAATTCGGGTTTTTCCTTTCTTTTTCTATCTACTGAGTACTAAATTTGAATATAAAGGGCAGGAAAAAATTAAAAAAAATTATTGGAAAAGCAGTAAAAGTTGAGATAGTCTGATCACTTTTTGATTCTTTCTTTTATTACTATAAAAAAATTCTATAATGCTTTGTGAATGTTTTCCTTTCTTCTATAACATTGATTTATGAAAATTAGCATAATAAAAAATATGGGAAAAATTTATAAATATGGGAATTTGATGGAATCTGTTATCAGATTTCATTTCGGATTCTTATATTTAAATTATTATTCATATGAATTTAGTCACCTAAATTAATATGTTTTTATTTTTGTTTGCGAATGAATAATAAATCCGCGAAATATTTATTCATATTTGTAATCCATAAATTAAATATGAATATTTTATATAAATTCAGATATCAAATATAAAAATAGATGGTTTTTTGCATGATGTCTGGAATAATCTATAAGCAAATTATTTATGTTTTCTTTCTTTTTGCTTGTATTTTGTTCTCGTATTTTTGTGCAGTACCTTCCAGAATAGAATAAACTTAACTTTCGGTATCACGTGGCAAATTTAAGTGCACCTAACATTGAATTGCCCTATGTTTCTTTTTGATTCGTGCGTTTTTTTTTCTCCCTTTCTGTAGGATGCAGATCTTTAGCAAATCCTCTTATCATTAAACGTGCTAATAGAGAAAGTTAGAATTTCATATATTGAGAATTTATTTAAAATAAATTGCATATAGTATTTTTATTTGACCTTTTAGTGCAAAATAAATTCTTATACTATTATATTAAGAAAAAGAGTTATTTACTTTGCATATTAGATTAAAATAAGGCTATTTATAAAGCATCTTTCGAAAAAACCGTTTCATTTCATAAAAGATTTATAAAGCTTCTTTTGAAAAAATGCTTCATTTCATAGAAGAATATTTATATTCCATAAATTTAATCTTATCAACTTGATAAGCCTAAAATCCTATCGGCTTAGAAAATGGGAAATTTAGGATAATTAGGGTGATGGGAAATTTAGGATAATATTTCCTAAATAAAAGGAATATTCCTTTTATTTAGGAAATATTGCTAAATAATTGGATATAAAATTCTAATGGGGGACATACCTTAACTAGAATTGAATATTTTTGTTTTTTAATGCTCAACAAAGTAAATATAGTTTGAAAGGATTGGCTTTGATCATAGAAACACTCTACAAAAATTTCTTCTAACTATTTTATTTACAATTAATTATTCATTTATAATGAATTTCCTGTTTTAATTAAAAAATATTTAATCCTTTTCTCTTTTACAATGCATGTGTATAAATATTTAACTATACATTTATTCATTATGATTTTTGGGATTAGAATTTCATAATTTCATGTCATCACGAAATTCACAATAAAATTTAATCTTTCCAACATGGGTAATGCGGATGCTTAAGTAAATATTTCTTATTTCTGTGGACAAATGCAATTACTGTAGAGCAAAACATTAAATTCTCATTCCATCTATTCCGCTTTTCTATGAATATTCTAATTATTTTGTAGATAGTTTCTCATATCCATATTTTTTAATAATATCTCAACTTATAAAAGATTAGAATCGTTATGATGTAATCTGAATTATAAATAAGTTATTACAATGCAATTTAATTTTACTTATAATGGACAAACTGTTTAAGTAAAATGATATGCCGGAATACTATTCGTTAAATTTTCTTATATATCCATACAATATGATGCGTTTTAAGTTTATATTTATTATGTAATAAAAAGTATGCATTTTTGAATTAATTGGGTGAAATGAAAGTTCCACAATTGAATTATATAACTTTGACTATGAAACTATTCTTCGAATTTCCTTCTTCTAGCTCAGTACTGTTTTTGAAACATCCCCTTTAATACATACCGAGAGAAAGTTAATCTGCCCTGATATGGAATTAGTTCAAAATTAGGCATAGATCTGTAATTTTTATATCAAATTCATACAGTAACGTTTGTTAACTGCAATGATGGTCAACAACCTCCTTTTAGTGCAATTTTTTTTAATAGGTAACTAATTGCACACATCACAAGTACACATATAAAAAGATATAAAGTGTGTCAGCATTTAAATGGGTCATTTGTCAACAGGGAGCCATATTCCTCGAAACACAGTTCACCGTTTTACAAACAGCAGCATTCTCATGTCACTCCATCATTGCTTCTCTCTTTCTGGTGTTTTTAATAGTTCGCACATAGAGGGCGCTAGTCAATACAATATACTAAAATCCATCTTGGATTATTGAATTTTTCAGTTTTTGCACTTCTTTAAAAATGATTATCAGATTGATAACCAATTGATTCTGTGATATGTTTTATCCAAAATTTGATGCTGATCTGAATTTTTATGCATAAAAACCCTAAAGCAAATACACCCAACTAAATCAATGATTTGTTTGGATTTTTTAAAATCTTTGTTCCACATACAGATTGACACAATAACATTCATTTTGAAGAATATTTCCCAAAAGCTGATAAGAATTTATACTTTTAGCATAAATCTCTCACACTACACTTTATTTAATCAGCCTATTCCTAGGTTGAATTAATATTATAATCTAATTTCAAAAATAGTTTTCTCGAACTCATTGGTATCTGAAATACGAAGATTCATCATTGTTATTAGAAATTCCATTTATAAACATTTCTCATATTTTATTTTTACGTTCTTCAACTATTTAACTAAATTGAAATAGTAACTAAAATAGTAAATGTTTTTTAAATTTAAGATAATAATAATTTTAAAGTCATTAGATTTCAGTCTATAGTTTCTAAAACAACATATAATATTGCATGTTTTATTTAATTTATGTTGATAACAATTATCAGTATAAAAAATGAAATATAATATATGCAGGTACAACAGATTTTAATTAATTATATTATTAAATACGATTAAAATTCATTCCGGTGCAATCTAGGAAACATATAAGCATCATCATTTTGAGCTCTATTAAATTAAGATTAATTCTATTAAACAAGAAAATTTTATTCATCCTTAATTATCATTATAATAAAAATGCCCGAAATCATCTATTGAATTCTATTATAAATTAAGGTAATTATTCAAAAAACGTTTTCTTAATTAAAAGCGAAAATCTCCCCAAAATCCGGTAGTGGCACCAAAAATAAGTAATTCGGTATTGTCATACTTTTATTTGAATGCACGTGCATTTTTCTAAATTACTCTCCTTTAAAAGAACTAACTGCACATAAAATGATAAATGGCGCGTCATACTGAATGAAATCTAATGAACTTCTACTCACTAACCAGACACCGAATTTAATAATAATGAGCTTAATCTTTGTAAAATAACTTATCTGGCGAGAAAATGACATGCGAGACGAACTAATGGGATTACATGGACAACACAATGCTAAATGGCATAGATGTAAAAAGGAGGCATTAGCTTCATAGGGGGAGGAAGATGATTGTTAGATTTTACCATCATTCTGAAGAAAATAGTTTTGTTTATCGTATTTATTGATCCATATAACTTTTTTATTTAAATGTCTTCCATAAATTTGAGTTTTTCTTCAAATATTTTAAAGAATTCAAACAAAATCGATTATTGGCGTATGTAGGAACCTGTCAGCCAGATTTTATTTCACAATAAAAGTACCTTTTTAAAAGATGAGGATTTCTTATAACACAAAAGAGGATAATTACTGCAGTTGCATACAGATAATTTGTTTTTCTTTTGGGTATATGTACCCAAAAGCCATGTGTTATTCTCACTGCACCGGATTAATGTTTGAATATCTTTTTGATTAAAATATAAATTATTCAATATGCTCAGAAACAGTTTAGTAATAAAATTAAAGTTAGAAGAAAAATAGGAATTTTGATTAGAAATGTAATAAAATCGTCTAAAATTCATCAAAGTTTCATCAATTTCATAGAATAAAATCCAATGAATTTAAAATTGTTGTCGGTTTAATATGTCAGACATCATGAGTTATTTACACTGCACCAGATTAATATTTAAATTTTTATTTAAATACTTTTAAATGAAAATATAAAGGATTCAATATGACCAGAAATATTCATGGAATAAAAGATTTTTAATAAGATTCATATTAACAAGATTAGTTTTAAAATCCAGACTAAAATTCATCATGGCTTCATTATTTTCAGCGAATGAAATCCAATGAATTTAAAACTATACAATGATGAAATACGTACACTAATGGTTGATAATCAATCTTTATGATATTTGTGGAAGAAAATTAATTGTTGGGAATCATGTGAAGTTATTAGTTACGGAATGAATAATCGCTTCTTGTTAGTTGGGTCAGAAATAGTGATTGAATACCCTGTAGCCAAAAACTGCCTGTTTAGAGATTCCATAGACAGGCAGGAGAGTTTAAAATTACCGCGTAGAGCAGTGTTTCCCAAACTTTTTTGTGTCGTAGACCCCTTGCCATGTTTTTCCGTATTGAATAGACCCCCTACTTACCTGATATTGATTTCCTGTAAATTTCTAACTGTAGTGAAGTTTACTGTTAAAAACTTAAAGTAAAAACACATGTTAATTTATACACTTATTAATTGAATTTAAATTTATACTACTCAAAATATATCGCATCTTTCGTATCTGTTATGTAAAATCTATGTAACATGAAATAAACATAAAATAAACTAACATAAGCAAAAAGTCAATATTTTTAATGAGAAGGATGAGCCTGATGCTTTAACAATAAATTATCAACATTTGGCGTCAATTTTGTAAGGGTTAATCTTAAATCTCCTCTGCTAATGATGTCCAGTCTGTTTCTTTTATTCGTTAAGAGATTAGTAACAGCGCTAAACCCCTTTTTCACTAGGTTTGACGATGGAAAGGAGATTAAAAATTTCCTCGCTATATTCCATAATACGGGATAAGTAACGGGTATGTAGCAAAGAAGCCAGAATTGCTGATATCCGTTTTTAAACTGAACCTTAAGTTCTTCGTTTGTACTTAGTTCTGAGTAAATAGGTACTATCAGTGTATGTGTTGAGATTTACTATCTTGGATCCCCATTTTCATTTCATGGACCCCAAAATTTTTTTTTCGCTGACGTAGACCCCTTGCAGGTTGTCATAGACCCCTAGGGGTCGATATAGACCACTTTGGGAATCACTGGCGTAGAGTGATATAAATTTTATAAGATTTATAAATGTTATATTTATATCAAAATATGGTTTCCGGAAACCCAATCACAGCTTCATTCATCGTCTAAGTATTAAATTATTTTGAAAATTATATTTTTAGAACCGTATTGAGTATTGATAGATAATAAAGTGCGTTTTTGATCATTTTGCCTTTCTTTGGTATATAACTCTATTGTAATGATATCAATAATGAATCTCATTTCATACCCAAGTTATTTAGTCAGTAAGTTATTTAGCCATCTGGTAAAGTCACACTTTATTTATAAAGCAATAATTATAATGTGTAGACAATTTATCAATCAAATAACAAAAATAATCAGAGACAACTGTCAGTTTATGAAAAGGAGGAAAAGCCTACAGCATGTATCCAGATAAATAACCTAGAATATAGCTGCGTTGAATTTAGAAGAAATTAGTGTATTTGAGTAAACTTCAGTTACCTTAAAAACTATGAATCAATTTGTAGGTTGGTGCGTCAAAATTTTACTTTCAAAAGCATAAATAGCCTATTTTTGTACAAATTTTTCTGTCACTTTCAATGTGACAATATGGATATTATGTCCTCATCTACTAATCTGCATTTTTTTACAAATTTCTGCCAGTTTGAGCACTTATTGGCTATAACTATAAATAGCTAAAACATTAAATTTATAAGAGGAAAGCCCTTATCGTAATACTTTTAAAAGAAAAAAAAAAAGACAAAATGAGCTATTTCACATTTACTACTAAATGAAAATGCATTTCGTAGCAAATGTAAAAGCCTGTACCTAGATTTTTATTAGTAGTTTATCAGCAAAATAACTAATAACAACTAACAAAATAACAAAAGACTAATTTCCTGAAAACTATTTAACAGAATCTCGTTAGATTTTGTTGATATTGCATATAGATACTGTTATAACAAAATGTAGTCCGTTGGAGGTAACAAACCCGTTTTGCTTACAAAAATCTGGTATATGAGTTAAATCTGCCCTCAAATTGTAATATGTGATAGATTATTATATCTATCACAAATAACAATAACTCATGTAAACGGTCAGAAAATATCATATGTCGCTAATAGTATTAATTGATACATCACTCTTTTTAAAATTTTACTAGTATGTCGTTTTCAAAAAGTAACATTTTGAAATAACAGGGGAGACATGCCGGTATCAGTTTTAGTTTAGAATACATAGCTTATTTTTTAGGGGTAAAAATGATGTGAAGTCAATGCACAGATGTGTGGTAAATGTTTTATGATGATGAACAATTAGGTCTTATTTTATTTCTGGTCATGTCATGCAAACTGACTTCATAAAAATAGCAATTATAATAGTTAATGGGCAACGTAGCACGATGTGTTTTTTTTTTGGGGGGGGGTGTATTATTACTTGTATTTTGGAATTTATGAATTTATGTCTTAGTTTAGATACCTCTATTTCAAATGCTCTTAACTCTCTTTAGACTAAAGAGTATATGATATCAGAATGAGTTTACACACAACTTATCATGTTAATCAATATTGAAATGATCCTAATAGCTCTTTTTGACCTAATTAATGATACAGAAGTTTTTAAATTTAAGAATGGCAGTTTTAAAGCCTGTAATTCCAAATGAAGAAGTTGACTTGTTTCATGTTTTCTTATACAAAAAAAATGATTTATTAATGTGACAAAAATGCTCTCACAGATTGATCATTATCAAATTACATAATGAAATGAATTTTAAATATAAGTGGTATTAATTTTGTTTAGCTGCAAAGAACATGAATCATAACTTAATTTTCGAATATCTGTTTAGTTCTGTGATCAAAAAATAACGATCTCATTTCTTTGGGGGGAAGTGGGAGGTTACAACGAAACGCAGAACATAAAATGCCACCATATTTCAAAATATTGCCATATTTTGATTCCCACCAAAATAAAGATTATTAAATACTGCCATCTATTGAAACACATTATTTGATTAGCAACAAACGAAGCATTTTAAAATGCTACAATTTTTTTCAAAATCATATTACATTAGATGTTTTTATACCTAGCTTTTATTTTAATTTTGAAGCATTAAAAATTTATATTTTTATAACTTTTTATAACTTCGTAATTAAAAGCTTTCGAATTATTTTCGTTCAAAACAAAGTAAATAGTGCCAAACATTATCGTTTTTTAAATAATACCATGAAGAAATTCTTGAAAAAAGCCTAATAAATCACAAAAATTACATTTTTTGAAATCTCGTCCTATGTTGATTAACAGTAAAAAAATATTAGAAAATGCTACCAGTTTTGAAATAATCTTTCCAAAAAATATCTTGTTTCACTGATTATTATTTACCTGATCTTTTGTATGCATAAAAAAGTACCTAAATATACATTATCTATTAACGGTGTCTCAACAAAGTTTTCTTATTATAAAACATGAATTACTTTTAACGCAAAAGGATATTTCGACGACTATGTAATTACCAGTTACAAATTTCGAAGACACTAAGCCTGAAAGCAGTAACTATTCTCGCATAAAGAGCTGATTTCGCTGAAAGACTTCTATAATTATGTATATTTACTCCCTAAGCCTGATTTACTCTTATTTTAATAAGATTTTTTTTAATATTACATAATGTAGAAAAGTGAAAAACGTGGAAATTTCTCTGATTCCTTCGTGATCAGATTGAAGATAAGAACCCGGATGTTAAAAACGAACTTTGAATGAAACAAAGAACAAATTTATTCCAAGGATAAAAATAGCAAAGCTTTTAGTAAAGTAAAGAGAATACACCATGTTTTAAGCAATTATAAAGCACGCGAAAGGGTGTATCATATTTATTCCATTATTTACCAACCCTGTTCTTATGTACACGTTTTCTTCCTCCAAAAAGGAACATGAAGCCCTGGACAGGAGAATAATAATTCTAATTACTCGTGAAATTTTTGAAAGAAAATAAAACATTTTCTTGAGAAAAATTCGCATTTTCCTTTCTCTGCTTCTTCAGGTATTTTCCGTTTCGCAGAAAGAATTCGCGGTGTGTACTTATTATTATTATATTGTATTAAAAGAGAAACAACAGATAGAAAAGAAAAATTGGACTGGGAAGTATGAATCAAGAAGATTACGATCTAAATGAGTGAGTAAACGGGAGGACCGGCAATTTCATTGTTTTTGCGAACACAGATATTCTGTGGAAATCAATTCTGTGTTCTTTCTTGGGAGTAATTACACCCTTGACAACCTGTTATTTGGAGGAACGGTAGCACGATATCCATCGCAAAGGCCATTGTTGTCTTCCGTGCCGATTGGGTGCTGCATTTTGGCCCCCACCTGTAATAAGGGCTCGTAAAACAATTGACAAGTTTGACATTGCCATGACGAAACTCACACCCAAATAGTACTTTCGGTCGTTTATTTGCGGTTTTCAATTACTCCGAATGACCCCAGTAGCTTCTGTTAGAATCGGCAACGCTCAGCTATAATAGTTCTTGATATTTTTGGGGTGTATTCTTGGGTAATTAGTGGGACCATTTGGAAGAGAATTCTGTTATGAAGGATCATAATAATCCACAAGGAAGAAAGAAGGTTTGTTTAATGTTTGTAAGCTGTTTGTCTCTATGATAAGGTGACAATATGATAATTATTATTTCCTAAAATAAGCTGGATATCAATTGTCCAGTTATTGGTGATTTTGAAATTCATTTTCGGAAATCCTTATGAAATGCATGGTGTATTATAAATAGTAAAATCCTTTGGTAGCGATAGCTGTCATTATGGATTGTAACAATATGCAAAGAAGTAAACACCTATTTGTTTGTCGATAGTTTATTTGCAGTTTTCAATTACTCCAAATGATCCCAGCAGCTTCTGTTAGAATCTTCAACGGTCAGGTATAATAGTTTTTGATATTTTTGGGGAGTATTCTTGGATAATTAGTGGAACCCTTTGGACAAAAAGCCTGTAATGAGACTTCATGATAATTTTCAGAGAAGTAAACAACTGTTTGCCACGATGATAAGGAGACAATATGATAATTATTATTTTATGGAATAAGATAGATATCAATCGTTCAATTATTGGTGCGTTTGAAATTCAGTTTGAAAATTCCGTATGATTGTATTCCGTATTCCGTACCTATTGTGTATTGTAAAATTATTGGTAATATACTTTAGAAAAAATAGCTGTCATGAGGCGTCCTATCTATATACAAAGAGCTAAACAGAAGTTTATTTGGATGACAAAAAGACCATATCATACATAATATCACTTAGAATAAATTGTATATTAATAATTTAGTGATGTTTGAAATTCGAATTCAGAGAAACATATGGAATGCATGGTATTTTCTGCAGTAATTTACGAAATCCTTTAGACAAATAGATAGTATGAATCGAAGTAGTTTACAAATATGTAAGCTAGTGTTGATCCGGATGATAAAGAACATAATATGATTTGTCATTTTCTTTAATAGGCTGGATGACACTCGTTCTAAGTTCATTATGAATTTGGTAAATTACTAATAAAAAATTGAGTTGCCATCTCTTCGACTTTTGATACACTTCAGCATATGTATATCGCTTACTGTGAGGCAAGAAATTATTTGTTTAGGTTTGTTTATTATGCTTTAAAATGATGTCGATTTATATAGATAAATATCTACTATATTGTTGTAAATTATTTTTTTCATTTTTAGTTTACTCATAAGCTATTACTTCAAGCCATCAAATTTCATAAATAAATATTATTTAAGTGATATTATTTTATTTAGTAGACGAACTAAATATTACAGTTGTTCATTTTATTCATTTTCTTCACCACACACAAAAATTTCAAAATAACATTCTTTAAATTGGCAAAGAATACTCTGGTAAATTTTAAATTATAAAACTATTCAATATAATTAGTAAATAAGTTGTTAAGCTTGGACATTTAATGCCTTTTATCTGAGATTCAAAGCAAACATTTTGTAATATATAGTTAAAAACAATATTTAGTTTTTTTCATAGAATATTCATATTGTTTATTTACGAAACAAAAATAGGAATATTTATTATTAATTTGAAAATAAAAATACATAAAATATTAGTAACAAATATCTTTAAGTAATCATAACATAATTATGAAATTTAATTTAATTATATTGATTAATGTAGTTAGAATTTTTGTAATTATGCGATATTTTTAGTAATTTTAATCATATGCATTGTTTATTAAATTTACGGTTATAACAATTGATACTAATTATTATCATTATCATTTATTTTACCTTAATAATTAATTATTTTTATTTTTTAATTATTTCTGTTCATTATAATCTTCCAAAATGATATTCACTAAAACTAACTAAGATAAGTGTTAGTTCTGGAACGACTGATAGCACAATTCGTTTTATAAATGTTCAATAAAACCATTTATATTACTGATATACTTTTTAAAATTGATTAAATAAATAATGACAATTGGAAAAACATTTTTGGTTATTAGCTTTAACTACAGAAAAAAATAAGTTAGTAATAAATATTACAGTTCATTTGATGCGCTTTCATTTTAATAACAATGGAAAATTCTTCTTTCAGGCATTAAATATTCAATTAAATGTTATTGGATTTAATATCTTCAGTAACACTTTATTTATAAATTATAAATCCAATTTTGATTAATAATTAACGTTTCGAAAAATGGGTGTTTGATGAATTTCCTTTCGAATGTATTACATATAAATTGTATTTCTTCTGCATCTCATTAAGATATGTTTATTTTTATCCAGGATTAAGAATAGATTTATTGCACGATCAATGATTGCACTTTGATTCTTCTATAATTAGTCATAATATGATAAGTTCAAAATTGAAAAGTAAATTAAGGGGATCATCTACAGAATATATATACATCATATTGTTCACTTTAAGATATCAATACCGACATTTTTCCATGTTTTCACTTCCCTAAGGCGTGGTACGCAGTAAGATGTGTGGTTATTGTGCTTCTTAATTTCGCGAATTATCTGATATCACCACATTGCTAATGTAACCTCCTTCAACTCCCCTTCCACCGATTTTTTTTTTTGACGAAATAAGCGTATTTTAATCCACACGCAAAAACACGAAAGGCTTCAGAATTTGAGAATGAATAATATGTTACAAACACTGTAGCGCACAATGACGAAACCTAATCATCTATGTCTAGTGTTTCAGTAATTTGTAAAATTAATCGAGAAAGGCAGTCTCGTGGATGCGAAAGAATCTTTTCGGCGTACAGTAAGTCTTGAAGTTTCTTTCAAAAGGTGCTAGATCTAGACTTTGCGATGATTACCCCACTGTTAAATCTCACAAGAATCAAAAATTTACTTTCAAGAAAGGGAGCATGATTTCTCTACGTACTCAGATATATTATAGAACAAAGTCAGTTCTGTTAACTAATTTCAATATGTTAAGAAATTATCAGGACATTAGTTAAGAAATTATCAGGACATTAGTGCTAGATCTAGACTTTGCGATGATTACTCCACTGTTAAATCTCACAAGAATCAAAAATTTACTTTCAAGAAAGGGAGCATGATTTCTTTACTTACTCAGATATATTATAGAACGAAGTCAGTTCATTTAACTAATTTCAATATGTTAAGAAATTATCAGGACATTAGTAACAGATTTCCGACTCAACAATTACTTAGAATTTTAGAGGTTAAGATGAGGGTCTCAAGCTATTTGATTGAAAACTAGCTAATAATGGCTCATCCCTTAAGATTGCAGAAATTTAGAACCTGCAATTTCTTTTATCCACAGCGATGTCCATACTTTAAGCTTTTTTGCCAGTTTAGATTTTCGATGATTAACAAAAACAGGAAAAACAATAAAGTAAAAATAGGCAATAAATGAACCAAAAAACGGCAGCAACGTAAATCAGATTGAAGCCCAAGAAAACATACTGCACACACAGCTAATAAATTAATTCGGAGGGGAAAAAACTCTTTTCAACTTGACAGATGGTCAAGATGCAATCACAGAGCACCTCCTGGTCATTTTCCCTACTTTTTTTCCAAAGTCCAGTCTTTGTTGTCTCGACTTTTTCCCCTCAGTTTTTGGGTTTTTCTGAATTTTAGTTTCGATTTTTTTTTTGTCTACCCAGAAATGCATATGCTTTATTCAATATTCATTTTCTTTTATAAAAAAAATTCTTCCCGAAAGGAAAGGTTTATGAATAAATTTGTACAAAGTTATTTAAAAGTAAATTTTATGGGAAATTATTATTAATTATTTGTCATAAAAGTAATGTCTGATTCAGATTCTTTTGTGAAAATTTTATTTGATATGCACTTTTGAACGAACATTAGCAAGTTGATTGGGCGAGGATGGAAATGGATGTGCTGAGAGTTATTCTGATTTCATCTATTGAATTATCACTCTAACATAATCTTTTATTGGAAATTTAGAAAGAATTTGTATCATTTTTTGGTCTTTTAATATGTTTGAAATACAGTAAGCTTCATATGAGAATTTAAAATAAATTTTTTTGTGACTTATTGGTAAAACATTTTTTTATCCCTTCTTTTATATATATATATATATATTCTAAGATGGCTAAGTTAACAAGTTCTTAGTCTCTTTTTGAAAGAAAGAAATATCATAAAAAAATTCATCATAAAATATTATTGATAATATTGATAAAAGTAATATTGATACTTTGGCGAGTATAGCTGATCAGATTCTCATGCATTTCATTACATTCATATAGTTTTTGCAATATTAAGGAATATCGAATAACGCTTAATGATGTGAAAAAATATCATTTATAACGTCTTCTCCTTAAATATTGTGAAAAAAAGTTATAAATAATATGTCTTGATAAATAAATAAATAATAAGCCATAATTATTAAAATAAAAATATCATTCTAAAATAAACCATCAATATGTTTATTACATATAAAATATGCCACAATGTATAGCTAAATTCACCTTTATAAAAAATGGGATGACATTTTGCTCTGATTCGGGTAAAACAGACTCTAAATTTGTCTCTACATAGAAACAAACAAATATTTTTTGTTCATTTCAGATCGAATTTGGTGAGGAAAAAGACTAAAAATAAATTAATTTATAAAATTAACAAAACTGTTTTGATTTATGTTTAGTTAATGTAGAATGGATTGTACATAAATAACCTTCAACAATTACCGGATAATTTTAAATTAAAGTAATTTAATTTCTATCATTCTTTCCCATTGTATTAATATCCTCAATACTATACTATTTGCATGCAGCTTTTTTCATTTTGAACTTATACAGATGTTCAGAAAGTCATCTCAAATTTTTGCAGCTACAAAAATTAAATCGTGTGATTTTTGATTAGATTCAGCAGATTCTAGCATAGAAATACTTTGTTGCTATAGACTGGTAGTATTATCGATTTTTGAATCAGAGGATCGCTAGTTCAACCCCAGAAACTACCGAATGCTTGGCATATACTCAAATCAGATGCATTTTAAATATAAATGCATTGTTTTAGTGTGGAATGGGTATTTGGAATATAGATATAATCTGGATTGGTATCTTTGACATCTGAGAACAGTGTGCCCATCCAAAAATAGTCCTATATTAACTATAAAATAATCTAAAATGGTACTCGCGGAAAGTATACTCGAGTCAAAATGCTCATTGCATGTGTGTATAGTGCTTTAGTGCTTTTTCTCCTTTCATTTTCACTTTTTTCTACTTAACTTCTAGAAACATTAATGGGTGTGTTTACGCTAGTTTTAATATGTAATAGCAGGAATTATGAATAATCTATTCTAATAAAATACAAGGCAAGAAACCTCCTTTTTAACTGACTATAAAGCTAATAATTAATTATCTTAATGCATATATATATAGATGAAATTTAAAAAAATTCTGACATACTTCATTTTATTTGTCTCGCGAAATTTAAAATAATTTTGCATTCCTTGAATGAAACCGGAAATTACAACTGATTGTGCAGCGCATTACATCTCTCCCTCATTGCCATCATTACGTCAGGATTTAAGAATGAATTATGACCCCATACTTAAGACGACGTCTCTCGTTATAACTGACAAGTTACCCGTTTCTCCTGTGTAAATTAACCCGGGATCATAAAATGTGCCTGTCTTATAGAATTTCTAAATTATACGCAAATTGGCGGCGATATTTTCCCAGAGTGTGTGTTCTGAAACCATCATTTGGGTGCAGCCATTCATCTTCATTGTCTTAAAAAAGCACACGCAAAAAAAAGAAAGAAAAATAAAGAAGAAAATATGGGGGAAGGGTAAGAAGGAAAGATCATTTGTTGGACCAGTTTGAAACCGATCTTTCTTCACCTCGCCATTTTAACGAAGCAATATTCTCATTCACTCCCTCCCTTCCTTCCTTTTCAGAATTTGCTAGAGATGTGTGTGCGTATATATATATATATATTTATATATATCCGCACTACCATGGTGTAATGTATTCTCTTCGATTTCTCGAGAGAAACAATTGAATTAAAGCACCCTTTCATAAATCATTGGAAAGGATCCCAAATCCCTTTTTTTAATGATCTCTGAGCCAGATGAATGCGCTGCGATGGCTCCGGTAGAATGTACGCTCCATCAAAATAACCAACGCAGCTTCAGGGCCCATAAGTCATCCAACCCCCCTCGTTATTTTTTTTCTCCCCCAAAAGAAAAGGTGGCGGGAAATTCTTCCCTTGACATTACTTGAAAAAATCCCTCTAGAATTTTGGGCAGTGCACTTGAGTTCGGTTCTTTAGATTTTTTTTCCTTTGGATTAGCCCAGAAGCATTTGCTGCTGCTGCTACTGGAATTGTAAATGGATTGAGACAGGTGGTGATGTACTGCTTGTCTAGACTAGGTTTTGACAAGCAATGATCTTGAGAGACTATGTTTTCAACTTCTCAAAATCATAAGTTGAAGGATTGGGCATTTATCACGGTGAAATGTATTATTTCTACATTACTGTCATCCATAAATAAAATATCTCCACAATCCACCATTTCTCCAACACCAATATTTCTTTAAAGCCGTTTGATTCATCCCAAATAGCATGTTCTTCGTCACATAAAGTTCCTTCTCCTTGTTTCAAACAAATAGATTTATTCTTCTTCAATTTATTCTTATAATAATTTTCTCGAGATCAATTTATGGCAGAGAAAAGCATTTTGTTTATTTAAGGATAAAATTATTATAAATCATTAAGAAGCTGCATTTAAAAATCGTTATGAAAATGCTACTTCTAATTTCAAATAATAGTACACCTATCCCCCGATTTACACGGCACTCGGTTTACACGATTTCACTTTTACACGGTTTTTAAATTTGCACCGACCCGGAACGCACCACCGGATTTGCACCATACCAATCAGGAATAAAAGATTGAGAGTCTAAGAAATTGATAACAGTAACTAAATTTCTGATTAAATTTTTTAATTTATATTTCTCGTTTCTATATGTAAAATGAATTACATAAATATACCTTATATTTTTGTTATTTTATAAATAGACAGTTATTTTTATGTTTTTAAGATATATTTAGTTTTATTTTATGTTGAAATAAATGACTGAATTATGCACATTTTAGTTTGTTTTCGATTTACAAGGTTTTACGTATAATAATCAACGATTTCGATTTACACGGTTTTCTAAGGAACCTATCTTCAGTGTAAATCGGGGGATAGGTGTAATTTGATCACCGATCAGCAAAGGTTAGGAAGAAGCTTATAGTAGAATATTTTAAACTTTGATAGCTTTTACTTAAAAGAAAAATAAATTCTACATCTCAGCTAGTTCTAAACATATCATTTCCCGAGTTTGTGCAATTTCGGAGTTCCCGCCCGAGCTGGGCTACCTCCGGGCCTGGTAAAAAGCTTCAAAAGCCCTGCGATGGATGACTGGACTTGACTGCTAAGGACTCTGAAGAGTACTGGGGTAGAGGCGTGGAGAGTGGTTGAGAGCTACTTAGCTATTGGCTGATGGGGTCTATTGAGGTGATACTATTTAAACCGCGTTAGAGGAGAAATTTTTTTATTTAGTATTTTATTAGAGTTGGTTTAATTTGTGGGAACTTGTGACATAGCCTTCACAAGTATAAAAATTTTGTTCATGGGCATATCATTTCCCGTCCCTTATTGCTCTTAAATACTCAATTATAAAATCCCTTAGCAAAAAGAAAGTTTTTCTTTAATAAATATCTCACATCTATAAACTTAGTCATACAATTATATAACTGAGGTTGAACTTAAAAAGGGGCTTCCTCACACGTTTTGACTTGAAAAAATTCGAAAGTAATGTAATGCAAGTAAACAGAATATTACTATTCCGTTTTTTCATAGCCTGTTTTTATGACATGTTAACTGCATAATGTGTCATATTCGCATAAAGTATGTATTATTTCTTTTGTCAAAACTCATATTTTATCTGTTTATAATTTTAACAAATTTTTTTTTAGATTCATTCCATATTTTAAATTTTAGAAAAATATTAAGGAATTTTGCTTACATAACTTTACTAGTCGTTATGTAAGCAAATTCTTTAATATATTTTAAGATTTATCTCGAAACATAAATTCGATCTTGTTTTCAAGCATAATAATCAATGAATTTTTATATCAAATGAATATTTCATCAATATCGTATTTAATTTTGTCTCTCCTATCGTATTTAATTTCCTTTTGTCTCAGAGAGTTCAGACAAAAATAAATATTGCTTCAGATGCACTAAATGATTAATTATTTGACTATTTAAAGAATTATTCTTCAAAAAGAGTTTCAGTAAATAATTCAGATGAATAACAATGGAAAAAGTCTATTCTTCTTCGTCATATAAACTAATATATGCATTTTTTAAAAACAAAGTTAATTTATGGATGTTTTGCCAATATAGAAGAGCTTAAAAAATTATGATGTACATTCAGGTAAAGTCAGAGAATTAAATCAACCTAAAATTATTTTAGGGTCAGAAACGCATGTTTTGCTATATTCCAGGTTAAAGTGTCTACGAAATATATTAATTGATTTATAAACATCACATTGGTATTCATAAATTAAGGAACAAAAACACTTTGCAAGAAAAAAATAATTTCAATGAAATTAATGTTATTAAAGGCATAAATATATACATGAAAAAACAAGCTTAAGTTTAAAAAAAACAAATTTACAATACAAAAATTATAAATCAGTAATTTTACATAATTGTAATACAGCTTCCAGCTCTTAATATTGTTTTAATTGGAAGATTAAGTGTAATAATAATAAAAAATATGCTTAATTTCTTTCATGAAATCTTCATATTGCAAGTGTCTACATTTTTTGCGATGCAAGCAAATTATCAGTTATGAGTAGATATTCTTAATCAGATTATGTTGGTAAGGAAACAAAATTAATTTTTTATGAAATTCACTAACACTTGGTACTATTGATATGAAAACAAATAATATCAAATTAATTGATTAAACTGATGAAAAAAAATTAGAAAGTTGTTTAGTTTTGATTTTTAAAATTTTCAGATTTTAGAAATGCAAAAATTTTGTAAATTTTAAAACTCTAGCTCATTAAAAAATGATGGGAAAATTAATTACGAAATCACATTCTTACAAAACATGAAAGAAGTCGAGTTGAATGAAGTTAATATTTATTATCTTAATATATTAATTTTAAGAAGTTAAGAATTAAAGTGCCATCAGAAGGTATAAAATGAAATATTAGGTAGTACAGTATTCTACTTATCCCATTGCAATTTTTATCTGTATAATATATATAAGTTATAATGGTAAATATTTATATGATTTTATGCAAAGTTATTATAAGATATTATAAATACTATATTTATTAAAAAATTAAACTTTCAAGATTTCAGCATAGCTTTCTTTATTCAATCAGCAAAAAATAGTTTTTTAACAATAGTTTGTGATACGTTATTGAGATTTGCAATAAATCACATAGGTCTCTGAATTTCGAACCCTCCCTTCACCTCTCAAAAAAGTTTATCATTCCTGACTTGGGCAATTTTTATAATATGTTCGATAAATTGATCAAACATTTCTTAAGAAGGAAAAACACATCTTAATCAACATAATTCAATTTGATATATTTGCATCTAAACCATCTAAATCTTCAATGGCAGTTGCAGAAAATACTTATCGTAAATATTAAAATTCAATTTTCACTCCAAATTTTATCGGTTTGTGTTTTTTTAACTGCCGAGCAGAAAATTAAATTTCGGTGACAGGTGAGTCATAAGAAAAAGAAATAAAATATTTTTTTTCTGTAAAAATATAAATTATTTATGATTTTATAAAATAAATTCATCAGTTTATTAAACTCATTTATTTAAAAATGTTATTTTCTTCCTTTTATTCTTGAAGTTTTGCTATAAGTTATTTATATTAAATATACAACAAAAGACTTAATTCTACGCCGTATTGCCTTTCCAATATTTTGTAATGGAAAAGGCTTAATGATATTTTTTATGAAGGATCAAAGGAGAGCATTTTCTCTGTCTGAGCTTCAGTTTTTTGCTCTTTTTGTAAGTAAACTTAAACCTTACTAAAATATTTATTGTCTCCGGCGTTACTGTTTCTAGGAAACATTATATTGATCTAAAAATAACTATACAAATTTTAAACTGAGTTTTTGATAAAGCTGATGTAAGGTAAGATGAATATTTTAACAGAAAGAAATAGATAATAAAATGGTATCTTAGAGATCTTCACGCAAAGGCATTTATTTCTGAAATTTTCCCGACAAAATTCAATAAGTCTATTAACAAAAGTATGCAATTAGTTTACTTCACTGAAAAATTCTCCGCTAGTATTTCAAAATAGAAAATTAAATAAAAAATACAGAAAAATGTAACAGAGTTAAAAGAGAAATAATTATCAAAAACTATTTTTAACAATGCACTTTTTTCAGTAATCTAAAAACAATTTTTGGTTTGAATAATACATTTTTACTCTTTGATTTCTAAATCAATACTGTAAATATTATAAAAATAATTAATTTATAGTTCAAAGTATAGCATTTTCAAAATTTAATTAAATTACCCGATTAACTTAATAAGAGAAAATAAAATTGAATCATAGTGGCCTGGTGGTAAGACTCGGCTTCGGAACCTGAGGGCTTCATGTCATGTTTTTTGTCAACCCTTCACTTTTCAACTGTCTCTGTTTCCTCTGTAATGAGATTCTGAACTCATTGGCTTTGTTTGGTTTAGTTATATTAACATCCTGTTTAAAGCAACACGAGGGCTATTTTGGGACGGACCTCGTAATTTTGAACCACGGTCAGATGACGAGGACGACACCTGAACTGGCACCCCCCTCTTCACACCACGCCACACCAGCGGGAGAACATTTGGCCTCACAGATTTAACGTGCAACAGACCCCCTCACACGGCGGTTCTTCGATGGAATCGAGTCTCGAACCTGAAACCCTCCGGTTCCGAAGCCGAGACTTTACCACCGGGCCACCGCGGCCCCTCTGAACACATTGGCATCATTCACAGTCTTATCCAACCCTCTCAATTTTCTTTAGGAGATGGGATGTAAAATCCTAACTACTGAGCATCTCAGAAAATTTCGAAGAAATTATCTTTGGTTATTAATTATGTTTAAAATTTAAACTCAAATAAATTACTAACAAAAAGTAAAAATTGTTTTGAAATAAAATTGATAAAATTGAAAAATATTTTTTTAAAAAATTCCTAGTAATATGAAACATGGCATTTTGTAACATGATATGCTCTAATATGTTAAGGGAAAGTGTTACAAAGTAGGATACATTTTTATTTAATTAAAATTTCTAAAATTATTCCATGAAATATATTAATAGACACTTGAATTTTTATGCTATTATTCTCAACGTATGCGAAGTTATGGAGATTAAAAGCTTTTGAGTTCAAGCACTCTGGTTTTCGTCCCGTGAATGAAAGTTGGTTTGACGGGACCCAAGTCCGGCAGGACTTGTAAACCTTATTATATTATATTGGTAAATTTAGATCTGGCCGAATAATTTAATGTGTGGGAAACAACTAACACAAGTAGAAATGTGAAAAAACTTATCCTATTAAAAAAAGAATGGGGATACTCCTACGACTTAATCTCAGTTTTTACGTAAATAAATTGTCACACTTAGAAGATTCTTCCCTTTATATGGAAAATCTCATTTTGAAAGACCAGCGTACCTCATTATGACCTTCAGGAAAAAGATATAAATAACGGGCCTTAAAAAGCGATCCACCCGACATGTCTACTTCCCGCTCATAAGTCTCACATCAGATACGGTGTCAGAATATATATCCGATAGTTGTGATAGAGTAGCTATTTGGTTTTCAATTTGCTCGCCAACACTGTATAGCACGGCGTGCTGAGACAGCACCATCTATTCATTTTAGTTATTTTTTATCCGGCAATGTGCCATAAATTTTATCGGGCATGCTTTGCCTACTAATTAGAAGCAATGCTATAATTTCAGTTTCATAATGTATGCACTCAGTGACTTGTAAAATAATATCCCAATTTTTGAGGCTGTGTTTCTACAATTCAAACAAATTAGACGTTCGCTCCATATCTAGCGTAATTTGAAAATTAAATTCTGACTGGATAAAAAATGAAGGCTGCTAGAGGAGATAACAATTTTAAAATAAGAAAATGGTAATATAGATTTCTTGAAGTAAAAACGATTTCAATGAATACATATTTAATAAATGAGTTGTGAGTAATTTGACCAAATTAACTAATAAGAATTATAATTGAAGAAATTTTAATGATTTTAAAAACTTAACTTCAATGATTAAGTAATTAATTTTGAATATGATAAATGTGAAACAAAATTACAAAATAAGCAGTTAAATTTAGTTAGTAGTAAGTAAGTAAAATAAGCAGTTAAAGTCTTTTGAAGAATGCGATAAAATTCTGATTACTTTTTAATTGAATACTTTATTTATCATTAAAGTCCTCAATTGAATTAATAATCTTGAAAAATATTCCCATACTATCACTGAGGGCATAAGATAGCTATAAAGTCAGAAAAGCAATTATGTTATTTAAAATATAGAGTTTAAACTTCAAATTAACCAAAATAAGTATAATTTCGAATTACAAACGTTCGAGTTATTCTAATTCTACTATAAGCATGGCGTAGGGTTTTTTTATTATAAAACTTGGGGCCTTTTCTACCTGCTTTCATATAATAGATTCGATTACAAAGAATTGCATCCTAAGCTGAGGAATCACTCTTTACAAAATGAAAAAATAATAGATTTGATTGATTGACTATTTCAAACATATCATGAAATGAATGAATGAAACATAGATTTGAAAATTTGTAACGTGATTATTAGGAGGAAGCCGTACAATTCCATGCTCAGGACTCATTCCACACTCTTCGCAAAGTAGCAGACGGTCGTGAGCATGTGCTTTACTTTCTGTAATATGCACTATCATTCGAAAAGCAACCGTTCTCTTATCCTTTTAGGTGATTTTTGCTCGCAGTCGGCACTTTGAGCAGGTACATGCTGGATGTATCTATATATTCCTTTCACACTCCTACTAGGATTGTAACGGCCAGGTGATAAGGTTTCGGTTTCAGGTTTGAGATCTAATTCAGCCGAAGAATAGTCATATAAGCGGGTCTGATGCACGTTAAATCCACCGATCGAGATCACACATCTTCCTGCTGATGTGGTGCCGAAGTTTAGAAGTTTGGGGGCCAATTGTCCGTGCCATCTAACCGCAGTTCAAAATTACGAGGTCCGTCCTAAAACAGCCACTGTGTTACTTTAAACCGGTACGATAATAAAACTTAATAGAACTGAATCCACAAACTCTACCAGAATTTCTGTCTTAAGAAGGAAGCTAAGACACAGAATAAATTAATAAATTTACAGTAAAGTGTAAATATTTCAAATAAGATGTGGAAGTCGAACAAATTGAATATTTGTGCTTTGAACTTCCTTAATTAATTCACTTGATTAAAGCCGTTCCCTCAAAGGCTGCGAATTTTAGACTATGAAACACTTAGAGCTACTGGCTGATGGAGGTCGGTCAACAGTTGATTTAAATGTTATTATTAGTTACTTATTATTTGACTGCTTTGCTTAATAAATGATTTTGTAGAAATAAGTGCTAATTCAAAATTTTATAAACGAGCTTTTGTTAAGTGTAAAACAAAATAGATTATTATCACACGAGAGAAATTACTCAAGTGCGAATCTGCTTTAATTCGATCATTTAGCACAGAATTTAAAATACATTAGTGCATGATTAACTCATAACATAAATGTAAATGCATCTCAGACATGAGTCATACTAATGAAATAAAAGAAAAATATTAGCTTGTTATTAGAAACCTGAAAACAATAATTTTGCTAAATTACAAGCTTTACCTGTATAAATAGCATTTAAGAACAAATCACAAATTATTTTGGAGAACATTATTAATTTAATTATTTTTAATATTTTGACAATTTGAATTATTAAGTAAATAGACGTAAAAAAACGTTTATCAGGTAAAAAAATTATTGCTTGAAAAATTTACCATTGTTTTATTATTCATGTTGTCAGGATAAAAATAAAAATATTTCTTTATTTTTTTTACTTTAGTCAGAGAGAAAGTATTTTTGTGTGTGTATGTGTACATTAAGTCATTAAATTGCAAACATTACTTCATACGTTTACTTTTGATTTCGAATATTAAAATATTAATCTTAATCGAATATTAAAAGAAGAAAAATTTGTTATATATGATAATGTTAATGGATTATGAGGCATTTCAGATGTAGAGTAGGTGATGTGCTGTATAAGCTTACTATCGTTTTAAGAAAATGTAATTAACTATTTAAATTCTGTTCTGATATATTTTTTCTATAAATAACTGGATACATTTGTAGAAGCTAAGAGGATGTATTTAATTAATTATTTCCAGAAAATAATTTGATGAATATTTTAGTATTGCTTTAATCAATTTACGAGTCATTTTCTTTTTCCTTGGGTTTTTTCTACGCTAAACACTTGGATGGCCATTTCTTTAAAGAAGTTAAGAAGCAGAATATATAAGAAATGTTATTGTAAAATTCAATCTCCCAATTCACAATTGGAAGATTAAAATTTAATTATTAAACTTTTATTTAAAAAAACGTTTGATATCCTTAAAATACTCATAATTAAAAGCAGATGAATTAATCACAGAAAAGTTATTATGATAAAATCTGCTAATAGTATATGCTGCCCTATTTATGAGCACAGCAGCTGCCCAACTGCAGTTTTTTTCATCTATTATTTGTTTCATGTTTCATATAATAATTTTTTTTAATTTATTAATATATAACAAGTAATATTAATATTTGGTTATTAATTTACTAAGCAATAAATTAATAATCAAACTGCAATGCAACAGGACTACTTGTGAAAAAATTGAGCATGATGTTTCTATTGGTCTTTTTTTAATAGTTATAATAATTCACTAATAAAAAAATCACAATTAGTAACAAAAAAAACTGCTCTTTAGACAGAGAAAATATTACTTCGTACGTCTCCTGCATTCAGGTTCAAAATTAAAAAAAAATTACCAAAATTATTTAGAATTTTCAATTTTTTTTCATGATTGAGAAAGCGCCGCCATTACATTCCATTCATTTGATCTAACCGAAATTGGACCAAAAACTATTACCAAATGTTAATAAACAAGAAAGGGAGGTGCCCCTGACCATCAAAAGCTATCGCGAATTCACCTACTGAATCATCTGGGACATTTCTCTGCCACCAAGACCGGAACTTCACCTATCCCAGCGGACATCCCAAAGTTTTAAACTCGTTTGCTCCAGATTTCCGGCGAACCATCCTGAGAAGAGCCCTGACAAATTAGTGACATTAAATGCTCACCGGTGCCTAAAGGAGAACTCGTGAGACCCCGAGCATCAACTGCATCGTCTGTCCTGCCCATTCAGGCTAAAAATAAAGCCCCTGATCGCAACGGAGAAGTAATTAAGTAATTACACGTCGTGGTTGCCCCCCGGGGGTGGTGGACACTGGCCTCATTCCCTTGACAACCCGTCACTGGCAGCAGCCCCACCCCATTCTGACGTTCAATTCCACCCTTCGAGCCCCCCGTCAAGTGAAAGAAGCAAAAACATTGGAGTCTGATTAAAGTTCGGCCTCTTTCCATTACGGGGAATGCACAACCACCATCTTCCAGCAATCTGGCACACATACTCTTGGGGTCTGCCTGTTTAAAGGTTTTACCTGAGGGAGGGTCCGAACCTTTTCCGGACAGGGTGGTTCTCTTTCCAGATTAATAAAATACGGATTGTGTTTATCTGAGTTCATCTGGAAGTAAAGGACGGGTTGTTAATTATTTATGGTTCACGGACAAGGTCAAAAGACTCGTTCGTTATGAATATAAATTGGTGCAGAATCCCTTGTGTTTATTTGGAGACGCAGGTGAAAAATCCTGTTTCTGATATTACCTCAATTAATTTGGGATCGTCTGGCCTTGAGGAAGTGTGACGCAATAAAGCTGTCTTAGGAAAGGGTGATATAATGAAGAAGGCATTTATTAAGTTGATTTCGGAGTTTAATCACTTTTTAGATTCACGAGTATAAATGCAATATTACGCTAGTAAAAATAGCACAGAATTTTACTTAAGCTCTTTAAAATATTTCTTAATAGAGAAATGAGTACTAGAAGTACTATAATTTTAATGAAATATAAATTAAAAATTAAATATAAAATACTTGCTAGAGGCCTTGCTTTTAAAAAGAATTGTATATTATTTTTAAGAAAGATAAAATGACAGAGAACAGCCTCGTCAATTTTCCTACTGTTTTACATTATGAATTCTCGAAAAGTTATTCATATAAAACTTTAATGTTTATCATTGTTTCCAGTTTGTTTGAATTTTTATCTCACTATGCCAAACTTCAAAACAAAATAATAATTTGAATTTTGACACACATTATGTTAGGCTCAGTCCAATTATATTAATGTCCCAATTTAAATCGCACAACTGCTAGTTTGGAATGGACCTCATAATTCTGAAACACAGGCAGAATACGCGAACTACATTGAACCCCTAATCAAGCTTACACCCCACACCATCTGGAGGTCATTTGGTATGGATGGTTCTTCGGTGAAATCGGATCTCGAGCCGAAATCCTTCCGGGTCTGAAGCCGAGACTTCACCAGATCACTGCAGGGGAGTTATGTTAAGAGTCGGTCTTGAAATGGTTTTGAATTTTAATTAGGCATCTAGAATTTACAGTTGCAACTACTTTATATTTTATTTATTCGCTATTTTATTGAAGAATAGAAAAACTCTTCTGTATTTGCTTGGTATTTTTTATAGACCCATCTTGTTAGACATTTGTCAGATTCATACAGAAGATATTTGGATCTGAACCTTTTGATTCTGTCCTTTTGTTGTTTTTCCACTTCCAACCCATAATCTCAAGAAACAACCCATAAGCAGAATTCGAACACAACTTTCCAAAGTTATTTTAATTGTTATTGGCAGTGTTTATTACACAGATTTTGTGAACTCGAATCGCATAAATACGTGTAGGTTAACGATAATTGAAAAGATCAGTGAAGAGATATTAGACTAGGTGGTTGACCTTCTGTACAGCCAATTTAAGACGATTTGCCTGGATTTATATTGAAACATTGGGATTCGAATCTGTGTTTAAAGGTGGTACTCCAAAGTTTGGTGATGCTAACTTAGGTTGAACTTTATTTAAAATTCAACGTATTATTTTTTGCTTCAAGAACAAGCTAATGAATTTTTATTTCAATAAATATGGTTTTTATGGATACTGCTTTCTTCATTATGCTTCCTGGACAATAAATTCTACTGCCAAGTTTTGCTACCTTTTGGGTCAGTTTAACCTAAATGATAGCACATCTAATATTTGTGAGCCCCTGTTATTCGTGAGAGGAAATCTGAAAGAATCCGATTTCAACTCGAATTTGGAAATAGAATTCTGTATGTTGCATGTTTTATAATTAATGTCCATTTTTCAGCTATATTTTATTACTTTTTAGTTTCAGATAGGCATGTACAAAGTAACAAATTAAATTTTATGAGTTATTTTTTAGATAAGAAGGGAAAAAAAAGGAAATAGTTTGTTGTTTCCTGCCAATAAAAATTCCAATCACAAAAGAACTTTTCTTGTCATCGTAGCAGAGGTGACGAAGGAAAATGAAATCCCAAACTTTAAATTAGTTTGCACATTAATCAGGATTATTTAAAAATTTGGGGACTGGGAAATTAAATGTAAAATTCCCGCTCTAAATTTTTAATTATCCTGAAAAATTAATTCTCATTTAAGTATTTTAGAAGACTGTGGGAAAATTTTGATAAATTTTAAGCATTTTATTTTATAAATGTTTATCTTTTACGTAATACGGTAACTACCATTTTTAATCATTCGTTTTAATGTTAAGAATACAAGCTAATTGTAATTCCGACATTCTCCGGAAACAGAGAATTAAAGAAAGAAAAGAAAAAATATGAATGAAATTGCTATCTACATTATCCGATTTTTTAAGCATCCTTTGTAGATATCATTTCCCTTCTTATCCGTCTTAATAGGTTGGATATTTTTTTCAATGTCAATATTCTAATCATAAAATATACAGTGATAATATGAATAGAACAAAATTGTCTATATATTAACCTCTTGTGCTATTTTGACGCACAGTGTACGTCATTGAAAATTTTAGGCTATACTGAAAATGACGTACAGAGTACGCCTACTAAATTTTCTGCACTTTAACAGAAATTATTCCAAGTAAAAGCTTTTTGGAATTTCTTTAGATGCGATGGGCACAAATTTCTGCTAATTTACTGATAGCGCAAGAGGTTAATTATGACACTTTTGCTCATAATCAAACTATAAACGTGAAGATTTCATCATCTAAGTGTATTAGCTACGCATTGATGATGAAATCTTGGTGATTTACGCACACTTACATACAAACAGAACAGCATTTACAATGCGTATAAAGAAAAATGTATCCTTTTTACAAATAATGATGTATCTGATTTCCGAAGTATGCAGTTTTATTTGGACATGCTTAAATATTTCAATTCTTATATAAATTGTATATTCTTCTGTGAATTGATTATATATATATAATCAATATTATATTTTTTTAAATAATAAATTTACTTCATTATTTAAAAAAACTTATGAATAAGAAATATTTAAACTATCCATGTATAAATTGTTAGAAATAGATAAAATATAATTTGAATGTTTTAAAATTCAATCAAGAATGAGCGCGGTACAGTGTTTAGAATTAGAACACAAGAATTAAAAAAAATTCTTTTTAAAATTGAGTTATTGCATCTTTATGTCTTAAAAAAGTAATTCAAAATGAATTTATTCAGATATCTAATCAAATGTAATCTAATATTTTCGAGAAAGAATTTTAATTTTAAACATATTAGCTTCTTTAGAATTGAATTTATGTGAAAGCAAATATTTTTTCGATGATAGCAACATTGAAATTAAAATAAGTATTTCGTTTTGAGAAATTAAAAACATGAAATAAAATATTTCATTTATACATATGATAATGAAAGAAAAACATAATAAAGAAAGATATCAAAAATAATTTATATCAATGAATTTACATTCTAGTAATTGCTTCATCTAATATTTAAGGATTGTTTTGATAGGCTAATATATGAATAGCCAATTTCGCATTACAAAATATGGAATTTTTTTCTACGTTCGTTTCAAAAAACTTCTTATTTCCTTCCTTCTCAGTACATTTTATTGATTTATAATTATATTTATCATTCTTTAAAAAAATATTATATTTCTCTTATATCAAGCAGCCTGAGAGACAATGGAATGAAATAAATGTAAAAATTAAATTTTAATCAAATATTACAAGTTTCAAATATTTTATGCGCAGAAGAAATATTTTTAAATAGAGTATTAGTTTTTATCGTATTTTTAATGTTTACACTATTGAAATTATAATTATGGATTGATAAACTGGAGTTTTTGATCTATATCCAATAACTTAAAAAAAACCATTGCATTTAACAAGTACGAGGGTTAAATGCACATGTATTGTTCGTAAATAATATGTATGCTTTCTTCTAAAATTGCGCATAATAGCAAATTATTTTATATTTATAAAAAAGAGATAAGAAGTTATGTATTTCAAGCATTTTTAAAAGTAGTCAAAAACATAAAATGCTGATTCTTATACGCAGTTTCGTTTCACATACAACTACTTATCTTTAAACAGTTGATTTTGAATGTTCGAAATAAAAAGATCCGATATGAACAAAGAAAAGAGATATAAAAATTTGTTTTACCAAAAGAATATTAACAGTCTGAAAAATTAAGAAATGGAATTACAGTTTAAAATTCTCAACTTCTCGCAATTTCACAAATTTGATATATATTATACTCAATAATAAACAAAAGAAGCAAATACCATCAAATATTGATTTTTTTTAAAAAAATTGGCTGTATAAAATACACAAATAACAAGTCTAATTGCTGAATAAAATGATAATAGTCTTTAAGAAAGCAAATTACAAACTTCAAACGCGTCAGTGAAACTGTTCAAGGTTATTTGTAAAAAGTACGTTGAAAAAAACCTTTTCAGAAAAGGTAATATGTTGTTATTGCAATTAGGCTAGCGTGACAGAACAAATATATGTTTACGTGAATGAAAATAATGACCTTAAATTACAGCTCTTGAGATATTGCGATTTTTTTCATCGTCTGTCACGAAAATTTCAATGATTCTATTTCGTATTGGATCTTTATTCACATTGACAACAATATGAAAAAGAAAATCAGCGACTTGACGCATTATTAACATTAGTTTCTGCAAAGTATTCTATAGACTGCCCACAGAGACCATATATTTGTTTTGGAAATTGATACATTATAATAAGAAGAAAGATAAGAGAAATAAATTATTATACCTTTTATTGCGCAGATGAATGATCGTCGAATTGGTTTTTGAACTGATAAACATAATAACTTTTCTTGTTAGCATAATGGAAAAATAAACTTTGACCTTTAAAATTGAGGGAGAGTGGCATCTTAAATGCTTTTTTAAACAAAAGGGCATTCTCCCCATTTCGGAATACCAAAAGAGTTTTAAATAAATGGGAAATAAAATATATATCCCATATCGTTCGTCACGTTATCGCTTATTGTCTTGTGTTTTTAATATTACATCCACCAATCATATATAGGATGATACAGTAGAGTGAAAGAGTAAAATTGTCAAGAAGTTGGACAGAGAAAATCCTGCTAAGAAATAAAATCTAAAGACAACAGTACAGGTTCGTTAACACTTGGAGTACTCGCCAAACACATTAGGACGAATTCTACAAGTATAGCATCAATCTGATTCCTCCTCCAGTGCTTAAAGGAAAATTTCAACGACTTAGTCGAATAATCGAATGAACATTTCTGCCAGTAAAATTTGTGAGCAGAAAAACTTGCATTAATGTAATCTGTGAGCAGGAAAACTTCTACTAGCATAATTTGTAAGGAGAAAAATGTTTATTGTTACAGCATCAGTCAGATTAATTCCAGATTAAAAAAATAAATACATAAAAGTAAAAAGCACTTTCAAAAAATCATACAGGACCACTAATATTGTCCTGTATTCAGAAGAATAAATTCTTCTGGTACAGCATCTATTTGCAGCAGTGAATTGCAGTATAATAATTATGCTAATACAAAATCAGTCTGCATTAGTCAGATAGAAAGAAAATATATTTGTAAAAGTAGTTTGGTTGATTTTAACTTTATTGGAAAGATACTTGTTACAAAAATTATAACCGAAATATTAAACAGTTCTATCTGTGGTATTTTGCCACTTAATGGGTAAAAGATAAATGCTTTCGCGACAGATACTTTGTTCTTTCAAATCAAAATATTTCTTACTTACATCACTTTTAATATGCAAATGTAATCCCTGGATATTAATAATCTAGGAATTTTCTGTTAGAAATGAAAAAAAAAAATGTCGAATCTAATAAAAAATGTTTTTGGCTGAATAGAGAAGCAAATCTTGTAAATATTTAAATACGTTTCAGCAAGAGTTATCAAAACCTAAAGCAGGAAAGAAACAAAGCAGGTTTAGTATTTATACTATTCAATATTTGTATTTATGAAACTATTTTATTTGCAATTTATATAGTAAACAGATTTCGTTTGCTATTTATAAATAAATAAATAAACAAATTTCGTATTGCTAGATCTGCTTGAAAGTGGTTAAATAAAACAGGCTTTATGTTGATATTATTGTACCATAAACATTTGACTTTTTGTATTTTAATATGCCGTTCTTACCATGTACTATCATTTCTCGTTAAATTATGAGAAGCTTAGTAGTAATTTTTATCACGCAAATCCCATTATATTTTAGCTTTGTAGAATATTTTTCGTATATTGAAGGAAATGTTTCATTTTTTTTTTCATTTCGTTTTTTAGAAATTCAAATAGGTTTAAAGAATTTTCTTATGAAACTCCAAATTTGTTATCATAATTTGACATTCCTAAATGCGCTTTTATTGAGGAATATGTTGTTAGCTCGAATCGAAAAATTAGTTTCTATTTTCTTTTTATCCTTTATAATTTTTTTCAAAACCTCACCATACAAAATTTGTCACTAAATTGAAATAAATATTTTAACCTTAACTTTTGTGGATTTTTTATCCTTGTAAACGGAATTTTAATATATGTTTACTCTTTCTTAAAAAAATTATTTTTAAAAGCATATATAAGTTTATTTATTTGTTTACATTATTATTTTGGCTTGAAAAAGTTGTATAGATTATATTTTGAAAAAAAAAAAAAAAGATTTCAGCGCATTTTGTATTGCAAAGGAAAAATTAAGTAATATAAAATACATTAAATTATTTTTAATGAGAAACAATCCTGTTAATATCTGAATGTATTTAAATAAAATCAATAAAATCTCAGTATTTTAAAATATTTTCTTTTTAAATATATATATTTATACATAATATAAAAGTTAATATGCATCAAACACATAATCTTTGCTCAGTAGTACAATTTCTCTTCCGGATTCTGAGTTAAAATGACGTTTTAAACTTTTCTGGATATAGGAATTCATCAACTCAGACTTATAAATAATATATAAAAAATTCATGACCTACCTGTGAGCAGGAAGATCATAAATTTTTCACAAGTTTTGCCCATAGATATCATCACAATATGTGAACTCTCTTTCAAACTGATTGTGAATCTGTCAACTCTGCAGATAAGCAGTGAAATTCCGAAGCTGCTAAATTAAGTAGTTTCTCAAAGATAAAAGTTTCAAGTTGATCCCCTTATTGTTTTATAAATATATAGTTTTCTTTAATCGAAACTCATAAACATTTTTATTGTACAAAGACAAACAAGTAGTTTTAATACAAAAGGTTAGATTTTTGTAGATTTTTTATATTAAAAAAGTGCAATTAACTTTTTAATAAACTATAATTTAAAAAAAACGGTGCATAAATATTGAGTTTTTATAGTCTAATTAAATAATTGTTTTTTTAACCAAATGGAGCCACTTTTTTCGTTAAATCAATAAAACAAAAGGATGTTTCGAATATGAAATTCACATCAACTCTCAATCCGTTTAAGACAGTTGATATACTGCATTCGTTCTTTTTCATCTGTTGTTTCCTTAAATATTATATAAACCTAATTTTACTATTTTGAACTAAATTTTAAAATCTTCAGTGTTCTTTATTATAGGGTGTATATGTGATTGTATGCAGGATTTTTTTCAATATTTTACCAGAACTATTGATTTCATTAATTACTTTGTGATTTATTATTTTTATTTAATATATTTTTCTCCTTAATTAAAACTTTTCAATTCCGTATGGTTTAATTATTATATATTATTGTTTATTAGAAAAAGAATATTAAAAAATTTCATGTAACCTGATATTTTATTGATGGCACCAGAATGCAAACATTTTCTATAAATGCCATTATAGCATTTTAAAAAGATAACACACTTATCGCATTTACATTCGTTCAGAATAATGTACATATTTTATAATCCAAATATGTAAAAAAATTTAGATTACGTTAAAAGTTTAGTCCAATTTCTGATTAAATAAAGGAAATTTCTCTTCTAATCGCATAACATAAAAGCAATTGCAGATCAATCTCTAATTTTAGGAACAATGATGAAATTAAATATAAATTAGTCTAAAATGAATCAATTCAAAATTTCCAAACAGTTTCAAGTAACATCTCGAAAAAAAATCAAAGAAAACTGTTTTTCATTAATAGCATTCATTTCATTGATAACATTTTTTAAAAATTAAATAAAGTCTTCTTTAGAAATGAGCACGAAGTAGGTAGACTGACGTCTTTAGTAGGCTGATGTACTAGAAGGCTCAATACATTCCCTGGTGTGTTTCAAAGTGGGAATATATTCCTTTATAAACTGTTAATGATGTTATTCAATGATCTATTCATACCAAATTCATTGATCTGACTTATGTTTTCACTCTAATAGTATGCTTTTGTCTCTAAAGGATCATTTATAGGGCAAAGGTCGGTGTTCTAATGCAAAATAACTGATTGAATTATTTTTGAAAAAATTCAGTTATTGAAAAATGTTTGTTAGCGTTTTGCTAAAACCATTGTATTTCAAAACGTATGTTTTAAAACATGATTCAGCATTACAAATGTAGTCTATTTAAGTGATAGATATTGTCCGCTTTCATAATTTTTTTCTGCTTGAATAGATTTAAAAAAATATTTACTAGGATTCAAAAGCTTTATGAAATTGAATAATTCATTTATGAATTCATTAAAATTTATATTTAGGTCTCTAACAACTGCCAATTCATCAAAATGCTAACTTCACAATTATTAAAGTGAGCCATAAATATGCTTATTCTAAAGTCTAAAATAAATAATTAAATATACTTTTACATTTCAAACGAATTAAACTTTAGACGCGAATGTCTGTGTCTGAATGTCTTCTTCGTCTTACAAGAACGACAATGTCTTCCGAAACATGCTCATTAGTGTCACCCCAGAGCTTATACAAGAGCTCTGACGAATTTTGATTTTTGACGTCAGGCTTTTGGAAGCAACTTCCTACTCACAAATTTATCTTTTGGCAATATGCGTAGCAACGTCATCTTAGTACTTGGAAGGTGTAAAACTGTCAAATTATTAATAGATTGTTATCGGAGTCTTTTGGTGGTGCTGTTCGAAGTCAAGTTCGACTGTCACTCACTTTCCAAGTGGGTGGAAACCTTTACGAAAAGAAGTGTGACATCTCAACAAAGGGGACTTCTGAAGCCTCACCCAGAAAAATGGAGTTTGCTATCGTCTGACAAGACGTAGATGGAACAAAAGTTGTTAGACAGTTACCTTTTGAGGAGCTTTGTTCTCACTGACGCTGCCGGCGAGTGAATATTATAGAGTACCCCCGATTCATTCTTGCTATTGGAAAGGAATTTCGTCCAATATACTAACCTTTAATTTTAGTAAAAGGTTGTGCTATATTTCATATTAGCACTCAATGACATAAAAATTATAATCAATACAATATTTATAGAAGTGTACTGAAAGGCTACAATCAAGTAAACCTTTTATAAGAAGAGAGGGGAATGTTTTGGTTTCTAATCACTTATTCAAAAGAATTTAATTTAATTCCAGCCTGTTAAGTTATAAATGCGTCGATGTTTGATTTAAAAAATAAGAAAAAAAAGAGGGAAACACAATACACTGGATAACTATAGTAAATGTTTAATTAAAAACTTTTTTTAGGTACAGTTTATATTTTGAATTATGGTTTTGTTTTGTGTTGGAAATTTTTAGTTATATGTAAAATATACTAAGTGAATCTTTCTTTTATAGCTTTTTTAGATAATAATATTGAAAAGTTAATATATTATTTATTTATTCTGTCACTTCTCCTCTATGATGCCAAACAATTATTCAAGACTCTCTACAGAACAGATTATCTAGAACTAACAAATATGGAATGGGGAGATAGGAAGCAGTAAATGCATTTTTTTTAAAAAGGGATTTTTAAATGTTTAACTTGATCTATAATTAAGTACAACTGATCGATGATTTAACTTTTTTCTGTATAATTTTTCAGAATATAATCAAGGGAAAAACATTTTATACTATATTAATATTTAAAAAAATTAATTGTTAAGTGACATTAATTTTTTCCCAAAATCATCATGTGAGAACATGATGTTGTTTTCGCTTGAGGTTTCTGAAGCGATTTGAAAGCAACAAATAGTTAAAGATTCAAAATACGTACACAACAAATCGACGATTTATGCCTTTTTTTTTTAGTTTGGAGTCAGCTTTCACTGTATAGCTTTTGAAATATGTATAGTCTGATAATGTAATTTTATTTTGAAGTCGGCTTTCACAGTATAATTTTACAATCATATAACATCTGCTATTATCTTTTTCCCTTGGACACCACTGTTTTATTGTATAAATCAGGGAAAGTTTTTTTAATTAAATCAAACAAGTTAAAATATTGTTTGTTTAATCGATAAAGATTATTGACTCAGAGATAATTTCAACTAATTAAAATAAGATTATTAGAACATAATACAGAATGTTGTCATATTTTGCAGACAAATAATAATATAAAAAATAATAATGCTCTCACATGATTTAATTTTTATTTGTATTGCATTATCTTCTTTAATTTATATAACTTTTTCAGATTAGCTTTAAATTAAAGTTTGTTACTATAATTTTTCTTTATGTAAACAATGCAGCAAAATAAAAAAGCTAAGGTTGTATTAGAGCTCTTATCATACGAAACAAAAATAAAACTTCGTTATTTCAATTCATTTTTATGTATCAGGCCAATCAAAATGAGGTTAAATTTGTTATTTGACATTTGGCAACAGCCCGCATTTGTACATGCTTAAAACTAAGACGCCTCCCACCTTTTCTTATTTGAAGTTGAATAGTAAGAAAAATTGAATTTAAGTCGAAAAGTTTCGTTTATAAATCAAATATTCGAAAACGAAACAGGACAAAGGAGAGTTTAAAAAAAATCTTGGCAGGATTCTTGGAAGATGCTGAGTGGAGAGCGCAAGAGGTGTAACAAACTAATTATTAACAGTTCTTTCGTTGATTTTAAGACACCCTATACCGTTTTAACAGCATGATAGTCTTAGACTGTTGTTCATTCCATAAATCATGTGAAATAAAAATCACTACGCATCGAATGTAAGACTGATGCAATCAAGCCAGACGAATGATGCTTAAAATATTTCTTTTTATGCTACAATACATTGAATTAGAGGTTTGAATTTCAGTTAATTATTTTTTTACAAACTTAAGTCAATACAATCCTGATCTTGCCAAATTGTCAATACAGAATGTTAAAACAAGCATCTAGTGTCCCCATGTTATTTTAAATAAAATATTCCCAAAATCATAACTTTACATTATTGGACAAAATTATTAATTACTTTAAAATAACTTATGCTTTAGATATTTTATATGAATTGTATTCGTAAAATCTCTCGTTTAATTTTAAAATTCAGAAACGTTCCTCAAAAAGAATAGTTCGGGCAAAAAGGTTTCTTTATCATTTGTGAAAAATTTTGGGAAAATGCAATTTACTGAATGGCTTTCAATCAGCAATTAATTTGACCGTTTTAATTTTTTAATACTGTTAGGAGTATTTTCCCTTTTATTTTTTAAAAAAGCTTGGAATAAAATAACTTTTGAGCTTAGTTTCATAATTCAGATTATAGAAACAGGCCTGCATTTTCAAACTCTTTATTTTATTGAAAATTTGATGCACATATTTAGTGTTAAATGGTTCACTTTTGATGCATTATGTACAAATTATTACCTCTGTAGATTATTGTGCTTTATAATACTAATATAAATAAATAGGCAGCCTGTTCATTGACAAAATAAGCACAGGATGTTACTGAAATCTGTAATTCTAGTGATAAGACGTTTGCTGAATTTTATCTTCTTTTTAAGCTATATTTTCAGCAGATATATACGGATGTAGAAACGACGTTTTGAAACCCATGGGCCTAAGTTATGAAGGCACATCGAAATGACTCTTGTTTTAAGAATACAGTGCTGCCTCCTTTACACTTTGCATATAGTAACGTGAAATACAACAAGCCTAAAATTCGTCTGGACATTTTCCTTTCTTTCTTTCTTTTTGGCTATTAAAAAAGCAATTATAAGTAGTGTTTAATTTTTATTTCCTTATCTAACAATTTAATAATTTTTTTGTTGATTTGAATCACATGTCATGGAAATCCCTCTTTCATCTAATGTTTTATCTCTATAATTGCTAAACGAAAAACTACTTAACTACTAATAATCAATTAATAATTTACTTCATAACATTCTTATAATTTCTTCTCTATAATTACGGAAAACAAATAATCATCCATGTACATGTAATTATCAAAACATTGGCAACGCCACAAACGAATACAAGAACCTTGGCGATTAGAATTATTGGTATTAAAAAGTTTTTGTATAAAAGTTTTTTAGAATAAAGCAAAAATTCACCAAGCTTGAATTACCTTATCTTCAACAATAAGATAATTTTAAGAATTTGAATTCACTATTCAGCCACGTCCTTTTCAAGCACACTATTTTAGAGAGAATACATTGAGTGCATCAAGAAACTCTGTAAGGGGGCTCTCTTTTCCCACAGCTTTTAATTTATCGTAATTTTGATCTTATTTCAAAAGATAGTTATATTCACAAGATATCAGGGGACAGATTACTAAAAAGCTATCTCTGAACCTTCTGAATTCGAATTCTTAGCATGTTGTATTATGTTTTGATTTATGTTTATCTAATTTCTATTATCTCCTATCGCTGCGACCGTTAGTTTTAAAGCACCTGTAAATCTACCTCCTTAAGATATTTCCAGTATGTGCAGCATTGCTTTATACATTTCTTTTTAAAAGAAACTAATAAGATCTGTTGATGGAATCTTGGCTTTCTGTAAGCCCTCTAGAAGATTACTGATTAACGTAGCTTTGTGCCATAGCCATCCCTCTGCCTGTACGTCAGCTTTCTTCAGGATGAACAAGATTTCCTTCCCCTAAGTACAAGCCAAATAATAGAACCGTAAGAATTCAAAAAGGAAATGCGTTCGCTCGCTTTCGAGTGGATTTACCTTTGTGGTAAAAAAAACTATGTATTTCTCGCAGAAAAGCGATCCTGAATCCTTGAGTCGGCCCTCTCCAGATAGAGAAAGTCGGTATTTCGATGGGAATCCAAACAGTCCGTCCGACTCTCATTTCTTTCGTAAACCCCTTTCCCGTGGACGCATTTTGTTTCGCTCTGGCAGCAGGCCTTGCAATTTGAATCGCTTAAAGCTGAATAAATCTATTCTGAAACCTATAAAGCGAGTGAAATGGAAGAAAATGGAAGTTCTGAGTGCAATCCATGGTCTATAAAATTTTTAAATCTCTGTTCGGAGTTAGTTTTTATTTCTCCCAAAAAGGAAATGTTTGTTTCGCACTCCAGGATGGTTAAGTCGGTGGTTGATCTGAATTTGAAAGAGGTAAAAGCATAGTAGAGCGCTTCATCGAATTTAATAGAAAAGCATTTGAGGTTTCTTTGCTCAAATATATTTTTTAAAGATTTTTTAAGATAAATATCAATATTCAAAACAATAATGATTTTTTTTCGTTCTCGTAATTTTAAAGTATTATTTATTTCTCCAATAACCTTCGTTTATCAATTGCTAGTCAAATACAGTTCTTATAAATTTCTCAAATACTTTTACAACTAAACGAATTTATTGTGTTTGTTTGTGACATTGAAATATAAGTAGGATGAATTTTTGAAGTATAATTATGAATGATGATTTAGGTAAGTTATATTTGCATACCATTTTGAAACAGTGAGAGTACTGTTTTGTGATGGAGCTTATTATACTGAAAAATGGGTAGATGGTTAAAAAACATCCAATCTCTAAACGTCTCAATGGCTTTTTAAGTCGACCTTTAACGTTTGATTTAAAAAGGCTAAACAAAAGGTGGATATTTGACAGTATCAAAACTCGAAACTAATCCAGAAAATGAAAAATAGGCAAATAGCTCTGATATTAATATGAATTTATTAATAAAATTTTGAAATACGGATGGAAGGCATTTAATTTCTTGCGTTATTTGATAGATTAATTATTAATTTTTACAACATTCTTATTAGTTCTTATAATTATTCTTATTAGTTATTAGTTCAGAATAATCGAATGAACCCACTTTACATGTAATTGAAATAATACTGAGCAGTATGTAGTTCAGGTAATTCTATTTGGTTGAAATGTACTTAGATAAAATAGTAAGATCTAAATTTTTACTGACTTAAGGAGAGTGTGAGTAGAATGACAATTTATAGGAAAAATCATTTGACTTGCATGAATTAAATTTGAAACAAATTCACATGAAATGATGGAAATCTACACTTCTAGCTGGTTTTATTTTAAAATTTTGATTTATTGAAAATGTCGCTTTTCCTAAATTATTATTATTTCACATAAAAGATTTAGCATTTAAAAAATTAAAAAATTGTCTCATTAATGATACCAATTTAATTGCGCAATTCTTTTCCGAATTTTGTTAATTCTTTAAATCATTTTTTATACAATTTTTAGCACTGAATTCCATTATTTACATGAAATTCTAACCGTCTTTATTGTTCTGACATATATTCAATCATTAAATTTTTCCAACCTCGTTTTAAGCTACAGAAGTACGAATCCTTTTATTATTTGCACAGTTCATGCAAGATATAACGCAAATTACTAAAAGAAGTAACATTTTAATTTGAAGATAGGTTACCCTAAGTAATAATTTATTTCATACAATTTTATTGCATTCGGTAGGTTCCTATGCATTTTTAACAAAATAGGCATGAATAAATTAAGGAAAATTGATTTGATATATATCACAATTTATATATTTAAAAATATTTTATAATGTTAATTGCTTTCATATTACTCATTTTATTAATTTAAAAAAGGTTGATATGTGTGTTTACCTTAATCGAAATTTGGTATTGCACTTTCTTCTATAAAATAGTCCATTGAATAATCATATACGGATGCTTTTATAAAATTTTTCATATAATTTCGCTTGATATAGTTTTAAAACCACAATATATGAATAGTATAAAACTTCGATTCAATAAGTTACAAATAAAGTTAATATTCCAAAGTATGATATTTAAATGGATTCATAATTCTAGGTTGCATAAAAACTGCAGTAGACGCTAGATTATTCAGATTTCAATCAATCGATAATTCTGGGAAACAAGATATATGCAGAAATTTAATTTTTTAAAATTATTATTATCAAAAATAATCATCGAATTTTCATAAGAAATAGGCTTTAGTTAGTAGTGCTGATTTTCAATTTGCAAAGTTTTGTAAAATGTCATTATAAGAAGATTATTTTTTGTAATTCAAGTAGTAGTTTGTGACTACGCTCGTCCTCAATATTTGGAAAAAATATATTTAAGTACATTTTTAAAACTGTATTTGAAAGTATAAATAGCTAAAATATATTGAAAAACAAATCTATACTTATAATAAAGTTCAATGTGTGTGTGTGCGCGTGTGTGTGTTGGCGCTCTACAGGCCAGACCGTTGGACATACAGCTACCAAATTTGGCACATGTGTACCTTGTAGATTGGGAATGTGCAGCTCGGAGCCCTTTTTTTCGAATTTTTAATTAGAATTTGAATTAATTAAAATTGAAGCAAAATTTCGACGTTTTTCCGCTATAACTTCCGAAAATAGTATCGCACTAACATGATTTTTACATCAATTTAAAGATTTAAAAATTAGCTTTCTAATGGTATTACTGCTTTAATATATAACTTAAGCCTCTATTTTTAATGAACTTTTAAAGAAATATTTTAATCATGTTTTTTTGAACATGTGATTGTATAAAAGAAAAGAAAACTATGACGGAAACGCAAATAAAAAAAAACTATAATCGTAAATCAAGTCTAAAGAAATGAAACTTTTAGCACGTAACTGGATAAAATAAAACAAACATAAAATGTGATATTTTCTAAAAAAAATAAATGCAAAGCAGAGGTTTCTATAATCGTTTGCAGTATCTAAATCATTTATTCAACAAATTTTCTTTATTTATGGTAAACCTGGTTGAATTTAGACAGGATATGCTTTGAAATCCCGACTTAATGGCATACTTCTATAATCGTTTGCAATATCTGTATCATTAATTCAATATTTTTTTCCATTATAAAATGTGATAGTTTCTAAAAAAATAAATGCAAAGCCAAGGTTTCTATAATCGTTTGCAACATCTAAACCATTTATTCAATATTTTTTTTTCCTTTTCCACTTTCTTTAAAAAAACTTATTTAATATTTTGTCAAAACCACGGAAAAAAAACATTTTTAATTTCAGGCCAATCAATGCCCGGAATTACTTCAAGGCTAATGAATATGTGACTTAATTGAAAATTTTAGAACGCATTACTCATGGCGAACCAGCTGGTAGCCAAAGGCGGCTAGAATAAAATAAAATATGTATTTTCATTAATAAATACATATAATTTATTTATATATTGTTTTTATATACATATTTGAATACATTATGTATGTAAATTTTTATATAAATAAAATGTAGTGCAAAAGTCAACTAGTTTAGAAATTTATGAAATGATATTTAAAAAAAATTCAGATAAAGAATATATTTCCTTGTTCTTAAACTAAGAAATAAGTTACATTTATATCCAATAATTTTATATTCATTTGCTAAATGTTGTAAATGTTTAAATTTTTTTCGCACTGAAACAAGAACAAAAAAATTTTGAGAATAGATTGCTTATTCTGTTGTCTAGGAATTTCAGAATATAATGATAAGTTATTTTACCAAGTTTGAGAAAAAATATACATTATATTTTTGGGGAGTTTTGTAAAAAAATAATAATAAACGGAACATTAAAATGTGAATTAGCACGTTAATTGAACATTAACGTCTGCACGTATAAGAAACTATACAACTATTCAAAGAAAGGTCTAGAGTCAAAATTCTATTGGCGTTTTAAAGAAAATTACACAGAATTTAAAAACATTCATTAAAAAAAATGATATTTTTCCAAAAACTCACATCACTATTCATCTCCTTAATGCGGAAAAAAAAGAAAATCCTCTTCTTCCAGTCTTAAAACAATTCAATAGCGATAAAAAAATATTCCCATTCATTTACAATGTATTTTCATGCTAAAATCCATGGTAAATGGGGCAGAAAGTTTTTTAATTATGATTTGGGAAAGGAGTGAATCGTTTGAAAAATACAAAAATCAGTTATTTGGTGATTTTTCTTAAAAAAGCTTAATAACTTTTTCTAGGTTAAAATATTAATAATAGCAGCACTCAAAACTTTATTTTTACAATTTTCAAATAATTATTTAAATAAAACATCCTTGAAAAAAAAGAAGTCTTGATTTAAAATTTACTCTTCGTTAACCGGATTACTGTACTTTGAAACAGTAATCAAAAGAACAGATGATTTTAAAATGGAATATTTTTTAATTCTGTAGTGGCAATAGTAATAGAAGTATTTATTCTACTTTAGAAAACTAACCGATCTTAAGGTAGTACATGCAAAAATCTATTTTGAATAAAGCCATTGAACATTTACTTTATTCCATATTTTTTTCTGAATGATTTTTCTTTTAAAGCTATTATTTAAAATTATATTCATTCATTCTTTGGGAAGTATTATTCAATTCCCTATTTGTATAATGTAATATTTTAATTTTAAAAGGCTATTTTGTAATTTCAAAATTGTGGAATCATGCATTTCCTGAATTATGGCATAAGGAAAATACTTTTTCATTAAAAGCATGTTTTTTGTTGTTTTAATACTTTGCTAGCAAAAGCAAAAGCAAAATAAAGATTTCATTTTATTAAACAGTCGAATTTTATTCAACAGTATTTAAATATTGTGCAGATTTCAGCTTCTTTCTCATCTCAAAAATCAGTGATATATTTCTTATCAGCAAAATTATTTAAAAAAAATATTTAGTAAACTTCTAAACTGGAAAGATTTTACTTTATACACCTTTTAAAATAAAAGTCGTATTTCTGTCTTGTTGGAACATTTTTGACTTTAACATAGATTTTTTTTACATAAAAAAATAATAATTCTTTTATAATATTTTTGTGAAAATATTAAGAATTTCTTTTAAGAATCAAATAAAATCACCATTTTTAAATTTCTTTTTTCAATTATTCATATCTCAATTTTTGAGCATCTAATAGCCTTTTATATCTGGAGTTATAAATTTACTAAATATTTATTCTAATAACTTTGATATACTTTAAAACTTAATTGATCTTAACCAGACGAAATTTAGTGATGCGATATGAAGTCTTTTTTTTACAAAAAATTATTGTAAATAATGCTCTAAACGAATTGAGCCCTAATTAAATTAAATAATAACTAGCTCGTAACTCTATCGTTGCTCAAAGTATTGACTAGTTTAAAAGTATGAAACTTAAATTTCCATATCAGAGATGATAATTAATATTTACTATTTCTTTCGTTAAAATTGTTCATAAATTTCACATAAGAATTAGCTATTAAATTTCATAGGTGTGTAAAGAAAAATTATATTCCTCAAATTATAAATGTAGAAATGGATGCATTGATTAACTACACGTTAATGATATTTAATTCTTAGAATGAAATATTATTACAATTTTTGGATCTGACTCAAAAAAAAGGGAAAAAAATTGACGAGAAACTGTAACAATGAATATAGGAATATATTGATGTATAAAAATACCTCAATACATTACTTTCGAAAGAAAAAATAAAATGATTAACTTGAAAGATTTATAAGGAGCTATACAATATAATTTTAAGAAGGCTTATTCAAAATATACATTAAAGACGACAAGGATAGGTTGTAGAAAAAACACAATGATATATTCTTATACAAATGGATCTAATGTCAATAATTCTCGATAATGAAATACCAAGCCTTTCTGAGTACTATGTAGAAGAAGAAATAACTTATTGAACCAATTCTAATATTTTCTGTCAGGAAACATCCAAATGTAATTTTAGAATGAAGTTGAGAGAACATGTTTTTCATTTTATTTCTACGAAAAAGAAACTATCTTCTGGACACTCAACATTGATTTCGAAAGATAATCACTATTTGTCTCCTACCTATTTTTACAAAAATGAAGAAAGAGCAATTTTGTTCAAATCTTTCAGAGGACGAAAAAAGAAAAAAAGTTCGTTTCCTATTCCTTAGCTCTTTGCTGCTTTAATGATTTTTTTCTTTCTTTTTTCTTTCTTTTTTTTGGCATCGCTATTAAGCAGACGATTTATTCCCCTCGCGGCTAATAAAGCGCGCGATTTTCTCTCCCACTGTGGATTAGGAATTCCCATTTGCGGCGAAAATAAACGCCTTCATTTCCGTCTAGTGCACTTTATTTAATAAACAATGACTATTCCTTCAGAAAAGGCGGGAATAAATTCCCAAGAAATGAAGAAAACATCGATTGCGCGGTAATCAACGCCTGCTCTTCGCCGCTCATTATTTGGTAAACTAGCATAGCACTAAACCGCGTTACTGAAAATCAATATTCATTATCGCATTTTTTAAAATTAAAATAGATTTGGTTTTACACAAATCAGACTATTTTTGAATGAAACATTTTTGCTTTTGTTGTTGGCATTATCGTACTTATCTGAGAGATATTAGTGATGTACCCTTTTGATGTTTTAAACGGTAGAGGATAGGATTTTCGATATCCTTTTGCATTTGCTCGTTTCTCGATTCGTTAAGCCTTTTGCTTTTTGAAATCTGAATAGTAAGGTTCGGTACATTCTTATAATTTTTCTTTTGGTTTTGCTGTAACCAGTTCGGTTACGTTGGATCGATTTGCGAGTACTGTCTTGCTTTCAATTTATCGGTTTCTTTTATAAATAATCGCTTAGTTTTCTTTAATATTATTCATGATTACCAAATGAGTATGAATCTTATTAATTTTGCTAAGGATAATATTACATTTTAAATCTGAATTGTGGAGATAATTTAAAAAATAAATTAAGATGATATCCGAGTTTCAAACAATTACAGATATGGGTTTTTTTCCCCTTCTTCTTTTTCCTGTTATTTAGAAAAGATTGCAATTGGGAAAAAAAAGTGCTTTTGTCTTTAAAAAAAAGTCGTGCTTAATTTTGTGCTCCATTTTCGTTTGTATATTTCAATTCCTTTTTTTTTTCAACAAATTCTTGCAATTTGATACATTTTTTTAGTTTTTAAAGAAGTAAAATTTGTCGATTTTTAAAATTTGTTATTCAGGTATTTATTTGTTTTCTATGTCTGTAGGTTTAGTAATCAGACATTAAAAATTCATTTTTAAATTATATTTCATATTTTTTGTTCTAAAAAAATTAACATCATTTTAAAATTAACAATTAAATTAATGATTAAAATTAATTTAATTGATGTAAATTTAAAATTAACATCAATTAAAATTAACAATTTTTAAATTAATTTCATTTTATAATTTGACATTATGATTGTTGTATATTTATCAATTAACCCTTTAATTGGTTTTGACGAGAACACACGTCATGGAATAAGTGCAGTGTGTTGCATTATGACACGTTTATTAAATGATAATATATAATTGTTTAATTACTATATTTAAAATTATTTTTTATATATATATAATATGTTTATGACAATTTAGGAACACATTTTCCGAAGAAGTCGAAACAGTTAAATCGCTAACATTCAAAAATTTCGTCTATATTAAAGAAATTTATAATTTTTTTCCTTATGTATTGTTAAAAATAAATTATAAATTATTTAAAGAAAAATTAATTATAAATTGAAAATAGTAAAATAATTAAATTCATTCAAATGTATAATTTTCAATTGAGAATCTGTTAAGACCAAAAATGCATCGTGAATTCTATTTCAAGCCCTAAAATTGCGATACGATTCTGTTTTACTTTACAAACAGGAATCTTTTAACTCATTTGTGCCAAAACGATTTTTTTTATTATATTTATATGTTAACAACAAGAGAGCGAACTTTTTTCTAATTTTTATCTAATTATAAAATTGTATTGATAACGTTTGCATTTTGTAACATACTTTTCCCTATTTTTTTTCCTTTTAATTATGCATTTTCCTAATGTATTCAATCCTGAAAAGTCAAATGTACAAATTGTCGTGGTACTCCTTTTTAAATCTGCCAAAGGAAAAATCTTTATCTGCATACTAATTAGTCATTTACTGTTTAGAAATTCACTATATTGATTTGGATATATCTGTCAGAATTTTATATATGATGGATTACATATTACTATGAATAAGCATTTCAATAATAGTTTCTCCCTTGATGAATCTATTGATTTTTGCATGCTTCTATTTAATTTTATTTCTTTCATATTTTTTCACTCATTTCCAATTCTTTCATATTATCATGTGAGATCATGATGTCGTTTCCATTAAGAGATTTTGCATAATTGTGCGGAATAAATAATTGAAGCTCGAAATAGCGTAGGCAATATTCATTAACGTCTTTCAATCGCATACATTTTTATCTGCTTTTACCAGTATTTCATTATTATTATTAGGCTTCTTTGAAAGCAGATGAGGTTTTAAAAAGTTGGCCCGCTTTTACTAGCATTATTTTATTATTACCTACGCTTCATTGACAGCTGATGCGTTTTTAAAAAATCCACGTTGAACTATGACATAATATGATATTATTTCCCTGGAATGTGGTTTTTTTATGAGGAAATCAACTTAGTTTTTATAATATGTTAAAAAACTTTACTCGTGTTAAGTAAAAGTTTTGATAAAATTATTTTATCTTTTTTCCATTCTGAAAATTTCACTTCATTCATTCTTAAGGGGGAAACATTGAAGGATTTGACTTCTGTTCTAAGTTTAAGCCATTATAAAACTATTTTATGATCTCTGAAATTAAAAAAATAGCAGTACAAAACATTGTTTTCATAAAAATTCTATATAAATTAATATATTTAAGAATTTATTTGTAATATCTAATATATATACATATATTTATATACAGAGAGAGACCGTTGGGGAAACCTCGTTATTGTTTCAGTCAGGTTTAAACTAGTTAATGACTTAAATTTAGGAACACAAATAATGACTTATAAAATAAGGTTCTTCCAAGATAATTTGAAATTTGAGATCGAACATTTCTTGCTCTTTTTTCTTTCTTTTTTTTTTTTTTTTTTTTGTTAATTAATCGATTCTTAACTAGGTTTTTGATATTCTAGAATTTTAAAATTTTGTATAGCTTTATTTTTAATAAAATAGTTTAATGTTTTCATAACTTAATTTACAATTAATCGATAAATATTAATTTCATATGACGAGGCCATTTTTTAAGATTCCATAATATTGGTTAAATCCATAAAACCATATTAACTATAATATTGGTTAATACAATGTGAAATAAATTAGATTAAAAATAGAATGTAATATTTTTGAAAATAGCACCGTTTTTAGTATTATGAATTAGAATATAATTTTTTGTCAAATATATTTGATTCGAAATAAAATCGTGTTAAGATAATATGTTAAAAGTGAAAAGATAAGAATTTAATCCACTCTGAATATTATAACAAAATTCTCTGTTTATTAAAATTAGAAATTTAGATGTAGTTGAAATTTCAGTTAACATGAAGAACTGTATTCAAAATCTTATTATCATTTCGTTTAATCTCCAATTCTTCGATAAAACTTTTTCCTACTTCTTAGTATTTTAATAATTTATTTTCTTAAAATTATTGTCATTCTTATATTATATATTTGATAAATTATCCTATTTTATATTGCTTTAAAAATGCATGCGCATTTTGTAAAAAATACATAACCATGCATATGTCCATAAATACATGTAAATAAATATATATTTGAGAAAAACACACACCTAAAAACTGGAATCCTTATCGAAAGGTTTATAGAAAAAGTTTGCTTTTTAAAATCGTTTTCCGATTTAGAAATTTCAATTTATGTTCATTCTTCTTTTCCTTCGGTTTCTTTTTTGATGTTTATTTTCATTAATTTATTGTTGATGCTTTGCAATTTCTAATTTTTTTTTATTGTTTTTAGTAGAAGATCTAGCCAACATTTTATTTCATAGTGAATAATTTTCAACAACGATTATTCTGTACTTCTAATTTTAACAATTCATGATTTGAATTCTACCGAGTTATTGACATATTGAATGAATTATTATTTTGACTGGTTTAAAAGATTTACTTATTTTCACAACTTATCAGCAAAAGAATAAGTAAATTCTAATTAGTAGCATTCAAAACTTTAAATAAAAGGAATATTTAATTTGCTTCACTATTAAAATGAACATATAATACGTCAATATAAAACCGTTTATTTTTATATGTTTATAAAAGTAAACCAATCATTAACGGAAAAGCTTTGAAACCATTATGAGCCTAAAGCAGAAACATAAATTAATATTTTAGAAATAAAGAAGACTATGAACAAACTAGACAAATTTTGTATTCTATATACAGAACAAAATATCTCAATATACTGGAATCCACGAAAGTTTTCTAAAGAAGTAATTTCAAAAATAACCAAACTTTGTAAAAATACAAAGTGAAAAATATATAGTGAAATAAGATAAACTATCTTTCAAAAATATCATATTGCTATAGTTTAAAGACTCTAAAGAAATAACAATGTGGAAGTTTTGTTAATTGATTGTTTGGTTAAAAAAATCAATATGGTAACTGGAAGGCTTAGAGAGATCGCAAAACTTTATAAGTAAGACTCATTTTTTATTGAAAGTTTTTTGAAGGTTATTAAATTTATTAATTTTCTGCTGATTATCCAACAATAATGTGACTATCAGAAAATTTAATTTTTTAAATTTTAATTTCGGAAGAGTTGTGCTTTAATTAAGTGACCAGAGATCCTAATTAGTCGAGATAATCCCGAATTTTGTTTGATGTTTTTCGGACTGTCTCGAATTCGGATAAAATGCTCATGATTTTCTTAAAAGTTAAAAAAGTCGTATTATAAATAGTTTTTTCGGATTTACTTTCACCAAAAATACAGCTAAAATAGTTTTTTTCATATAAAGAGTATAAAAAGATGTATAAAAAGTTCCAGGCATAACGGGTTAGCCAAAATAGCTGAGGTATTTCCAAACTGTAAATGTGAAAAAAACTTAATTTGAATGTCCCATTTTATAATTAATCTCTGAATAATTAATATTTAAAATAGTTCATAGCATATTAACTTTTCAAGAATTCTGCTTTTCAATATTTTTTATGTTTAGTTGAATAATACAGACATTCATCTATAACACATTTTACAAATCTGCCTGATAGACTAATCTATATCTATACTTATATGTAAAGCTGAATGTGTGTGTGTTGGCGCTCTACAGTCCAGACCAGTGATTCTCAACCTGTGGGGCGCGCCCCCCTAGGGGGGCGCGAGCACACGATTGGGGGGGCGCGATCATATCCAAGAGAAACTGTTACTTTAAAAAATGATTAACTGAAAGGAAAGAACACACACACATACATACATACAAAACAAAATACATTTCGACATATTTAGTAATTAACTTATTAAATTAAAACAACTTACTAAATTAAAAACAAATTTAATAATTATTGGTAACTTCCTTGGGCCTGTATTGCAGAGAAAAGTTTTTCGAAGGAGGGTTTAATATTAGAAATAGACACTCTCAATTCTTTTTCTATATTTAGCTGAGATCTATATTTTGTTTTCAAAGAAGCCACCGCAGAAAATACAGTTTCACATACGTAAGATGTTGAAAATGGTAGTAGAATGCGAAATGCCCTTGTTTTTAGTGCTGAAAACTCATCATCCACTCCTGCCCAAAATTCAAAGGGTGATTTATTACTAAATTGTCTTTTGGTTTTGCCGCTTGCCGTGAAGTCTATGAAGGTTTCTTCCTCTTTAATTGAGACTCCTTCGGGAGTATTTTGAAATGGATCCCTCACCCACTCGTAACTTGATATCAGTTTGTCGTCAGCAAGAAAGTACTTTTTTAAAATTCTTTGCTAGCATTGCTAAATGATTTTCAATGGTTACAAAATCAACTTTTACATGTTGTTCATCAGCTTTGTAGGTTTTAATACAATCATTCAAGTTTGCAAACATTGTTAAGTTTTCTTGCTTTAAATTTCTGCTCCACAATTCCAATTTCCTACAAAAAGCATTAACTTTATCACTCGTATCCAATATATGTGTATTTGCTTCTTGCAGTTGAAGATTCAAGTTATTTAATTTCTCGAATATGTCGATCATGTAGCTCAATTTCATCACAAATAAACTATCGCGAAAAATCTCTGCTTCCGGTTTGTTTTCCTCTTCTAGGAAAACGGCGATTTCTTCTCTTAATTCATAAACAAAGTTGCAAAACTTTTCCTCATGATAATCATTTTGCCTCACAATAAAATAGTAACACTGAATGTACTGCACCCATGTCTTTACGAAGTGCGGAAAAGATTGATTTCAGGGGTCTCATTTTTATATAATTTACTACGGTTACAACCATAGTTAACACAGTATTCAAACCAGAACTCATTTCTTTGGAAGCCAAAGTTTCTCTGTGGATCATGCAATGTGTCCAGACGCACTGTGGCAATTTTTGTTTCACAAGTGCTTGAATACTTTGGAATCTTCCGGACATAGAAAGAGCACCATCGGCGCATATTCCGAAGCAATTTTTACATTCTATGTTTGCCACGTTCATAAAATCCTTTAAGATAGCAAATAATGTGAGTGCTGTTGCTTTGAGTTCTATTGGTTTGCAGAAAAGTAATTCTTCAACTTCTGACAAAGCATCACAAAATCTAACATAGGCAATGAATGAGCATCTTTATTACTATCTGTTGCCTCATCAAGTTGTATTGAAAACAATTTGTCACGTAGCTTCGACAAAAGCTGACACTCTACATCTTCAGCTATATCATCAATTCGACGGGCAACAGTATCATTTGAAAGAGGTATAGACTGCAATTGTTTTGCAAAATTATCTCCAAACATAATTTCTACAAACTCAATTGCGGCTGGCAAAATAAGCTCTTCACTAATGGTGTGAGGCTTTTTACATCTGGCTATTTTATATGAAACTTTGTACTAGGCATTTAAAGCTTTTTCATTCACATACAAAGTTTTTTTAAACAATGATTTTTGCATTTCATATGATTTTAATTTTAATTCGAAGAATTCTCTGGATTTGTTTACGTACTCACTATAAAGCGTTTCCAAATGTTGTTTAAGTTTATTAGGTTTCATGCTGTCTGCTGCCAACATTTTTGAGCAAATGATACACAGGGGGCCTTTCTTCATTTATTTCAGTACTAGTGAACCCAAAATTTAAGTATTCTTGAGAATATTTTCTTGATTTTATTTTCGGAACCACGCTCGTCTGTGTACTTGTTGATGCTTGTCTATCGTCTATACGCCCGCTTAAAAAATTATTCATGATTCTGCATAAGTCTGTTGCCGTGAATATTTAATACGGTGAATTGCAATTACACGAAAATATATATAACATACACATTCAGAATAGATTCAATAGTGATAGAAGGATCGACTCGAATGAGATTGACTGGAATTGAAATTGGCGTCATAGAACTTTCTCCTTCTCCCTATGAGAAAACATTTGTTCACATCTGCGCATGCTCCTAACTTAACTTTTCAGCTGACCAGACAAATTCCAGACAAATCGAAACTTCTTGAGAAACTGAGAATGCTCGACATGGCGGGACGCAAGAGCAATAAAAAGCCGTAAGATTCTTGTTTTTCTAATGCTGAGGATCGGTGTTGCAAAATGTCAATAAATTCCGTATTCTTGGTAATTTGTAAAGCTTAAAATTAAGGTTGTAGTGTAGGTTTAGCTTCAAAATACTCAAAATACATTTTTATTGTATGTGGTGGGGAGGGGGGGGGGGCGCGATTAAAATTATGATTGAAAATTGGGCCATGAATACTAAAAGGTTGAGAAACACTGGTCCAGACCGTTGGACGTACACCTACCAAATTTGGTACATGTATACTTTGGAGATCGGGAATTTGCATTTTTAATTAGAATTTATATTAATAAAATAATTAAGCGAAGTTTAGACATTTTTCTGTTATAGTTTCCAAAATTATTGTTTCACAAAGATGAGTTTTACATCAAATTAAAGATTAAGAAATTAGCTTTCTAACGGTATCAGTGTTTTAACATATAACCTAAACTTCTATTTTTAACGAATTTTTTAAGAAATATTTTGACTATATTTTTAACAACATATTTCAGACAAAACAATAAAATTTAATCTGCACCAGCACGTTATAAGTGAAAGAGAAAAAATTATCTTTTATGAATATGTTGCCACCAGATAGATAAAAATTAAAATTCTCAAATAAAAAAAATAAATAATTATTGACAATTAAACATATAAAAATGTAATTTTCAGCTTGTGTCTGCACGAAATCTAATACTATAATACGAGGAATGGTTGCCAAGTCGAAAATCGCCCCAGAATTAATAAACTCCGGTAAACTTGGGGGTCTGGGGTTTTTGGCCACGAGGAATCGATTGGCGCCGGTTTTGAAGCGCTACGGTCGAGCAGTTCGGAGTTACAGATAGGATATTTTCAAACTTTATTAGTTCGCCATAATGGCTACTTAAATTTTCAAATGGTAACGTGCTGTCATCTATAGCCAATATGGCGAACTAATAAAGTTTTATGTTTATGCTGTTATAGGTTTATAATATGTTTCTTATGTATGTATATATGTTTGGTTTTTCTAAATAAATTTGTCAAAAATATTGAACTTCAACACACTTCAATCTTTACCTTTACTTTACCTTTGTATAGAATAGTTCCCTTTCCAAACTCTAACTTTGTTTAGAATAGTTTACAATGGTGCACTTTAACCGGTTATCTTTTCACCAATGGTTTCACAAATTTTCTTATGGCCTGTATTGTTTTGATAAATCACAATTGAAAATTTAAATCTTCGAGTTAGCTTCGATACCTGTTTTCTCCGAGCGGAGCTCGGTCACCCGCTGGTGAAAACAAATATGAAATATGTTCTTTCTAAAAAGAAAATATAAGGAAAAATTTGTAGAACTTTTTAAATTTTATTACTTAAATAAATCAGCTTTATTTGAAACAAACATAGTTATATATAGAGAGAGAGATAGCTATATATTCAATTCAAGGTCCAATGGCTGATTTTTAATTTTAAAAATAAGAATGCATCTATAAAAAGGATCTAAATGAAGAAAATTACAAAGTATGTAACATGAGTCTATAAATGCTTCAAAAATAGGAAGAAAGTTTAGCTTTTAAATAAAAAGACATAAATTTCACTTATGCAGTGAAGTATAACTACATGAATGAATGTTGAATGTTCCTATTATTTCTATTCAAAATTTCATAAATCGATCAAATTCGATAGCAGAAGATATAAACCTTCATTTATTTATTTGAAAGTTGAAGTGCCAAGAATATTTTGTAGAATATGCTTTCTTATAACACAAAGGTGTATAAACTAAAAAAATTTTTAAATTATGTTTAAAGACCAAAATAAAATAAAATATTATTATTAACATCATTTAAATTCTTTTGAAAGTAATGCTAAAACCTGAATTTTATGATAAGTAAGTAATTTTTGTTGAATAATTCTTGAAATATTACATAAATTATTGTAATTATTCAGTAGTACATATAATGATTATCTTTTACTTCTATTTTTTTAAATGCTTGGTTTCGTTAAAAAAAAGTTTTTATATCAATTTATAGTTTAATCATTTCCACTTTAATTTAAAGTTGAAATTTTGTGAGAGCTGACTGATAATTAGAGATATATCGTACACTAGATATTACCCTCGACTCTGTTCGCGTGGAATTTTTGATGAATACATACGGAAATCTATCAAATAATGATAAATAAAAAAATTAAACCTAACCTAAAACCGATACATTTAAAAGTATAAGCATAAAATGAAAACAGATAACATAAATACAATTTTTTAACTAAAACACTCAACTAACGTAAAAACAATTTATTTACATTTTATACCCAAAATAAAACAAAACAGCAAATCAAGTCCGTATTTCTTTAAAAAAAAGTCAAATCCATTTTATTTATTGATCGAGATTGAGATACCTACAACAGTATTAATCACATAATTTTTAAAAGTTTAATTTAAATGAAAACACAGTTGTCATCACGGGTCAATTCAGAAACAAAGTAAATTAAGGAAATTATCTACGGAAATTTTTAAATGTTTAGAAAATATTTAGAAAAATATAAACATTGTATTTAGTGAGCGCTAATGCTGCTACTACTAAAACACAAATGAACTGAATAACTTTAGAATAGATGTTAGTACGATTGAAACAATTATTGCCTAGGAATCAAAATTAAACAATTAAAAAAAGAATCCGGTCTAAGGACTTTCTCAAGGGTCACCCTCAGACAGGGATTCAAACCAGGGATTTTTTCTGTAAAGGGTCTGACTTTCGTCAAACAATTGACCCTTCGTGACCCGTCATCACGTGCAACACAGTTGATGTCACAACAATCACGCGTGAACTTTCAACACCAGTTAGCGTAATGCGCAATGTCTGACTTTCCCGTGCCAGTTGCGGTAATGCAATGCAGATTAGAAATTTTTTATTTTCTTTATCCTGTTTTCTTTTAATTTGAAAGTACTTCCGCATAAATCCGAAAGATTGATTAATTAACAACATTTGATTTTAAATACATCAAACACGAAGAAAATTAATAGAATCGTTTGAAATAATCGGTTTCTTCTAAGCCTAACCTCAACTTTGTTGGGGAAAAAAATCTGGAGCCTTACATATCTTTGGCGGGATTTAGTCTCAGCCTTTTGGCGCGAAAATTTTAGTTTTTAATTAATAAAAAATGAACCACTCAATTAACCGGAATAAAAAGTAGCCTATATTCTATTCCTGACTGTAATCTATCTTTGTGTTAAATTTCGTCTAATTCTGTTCAGCTGTTCTGGTGTGATGTAGTAACAAACAACCATCCATCCAAACATCCAAACTTTCATATTTAAATATTAGTATAGATTACATTCTTAAGATCTATATAACTGCATGAGTGAATTATATGACTATCAAAATTTGAGCATTAAAAAGATTTTGATGAAGTAGCTATTAAAGACAAGTTACATAAAGTATTTAATTAACAATGAAGAGTCACATAAAGTATTTAATTAACAATG
>JAPMOQ010032104.1:7404334-7444058 GCA_026543055.1 Argiope trifasciata | reverse complement strand
TATTTAATTAACAATGAAGAGTCACATAAAGTATTTAATTAACAATGGCTAATCACATAAAGAATTTAACTGATAATTTTAAACAGCAGTAAAATTGGCGAACTAGCTGGTCGTCATAGGCTGCTAGTTATTTTAATAAGCAAAACAGCTTTGAATTTTTTCAATAAGTTTGCATGTGAATCACATCGGGTTACCATTTTCATTTATAAGCCGAAGTTAAACCATTCAAAGGCATTATAAATTCGATAAAAATATAACACTGTGTTCAAAAACATTAATCTACAAATTCTAATTTTATCTTGAATTAGTACGACCATAATCTCCTGAAACATAATGTTTCTTTTATAAAATTATTATAAGGCACCACGGGGCAAAGTTTATAGTTATTTCCACCCATTCGAAATTCCATCTTCTATTTTGGCGTTTAGCAACACATACAAGCTTTTCTTTCAAGCTTAGTAATAGAATTAAACCTGATTACAGAATTATAAATTTTACTTCTATTTACATTGCCTTGTCCTGGATTGCAATGGCAGACTGAACTGAAGTCTGAAAATTTTGCAATTTTATATTTATGACTACTTACTATATTTTTACCTGACAGATAAGTTGGAGTTATTTTTAATATTTTCTTTCAGTATATTTTTCTGTTAGAATACTACTATTTGCCCCAATCCGTTTTAGCGATTAGTTTTGATTTGAATGTGCATGGAATTTTCCAGTTCATAAAATTATTAATACTTATTGCTTAACTTTAATTTTATTATTTATTTACATCTAAAGCATACAAAAAATTGTAATATTTTTTTTAGTTCTTTCAACATGCTGTCATTGTCCATGAGATTTTGTACTACAGTTTTTTTTAATTACTATCTGAAATAATCGGATATGAGAAATTATTAGGATAATAAAGTTCTAGAAGGGTAAATCTTTTAACTTAATAATTTTAAGGCAACTGAAAGAAGTCCTCATTTTCCTTCAAGTAATATAATTTTTTAAAATAATTATGCATAAAACTTGCAAAACAAAATAGTATTTGAAATTATGTTATCCACCTAGCTTGGGAAACTGATTTATTTACTAAATTATGCTAGCGATTTCTTAAAGCACTACTGAAGCAAAAGTACTTTTTCTATTATTTCGTTGGTATTAAAATACCGTGTGCGATCTTAAAGATATGTTTCATGAACTGTATTATTTATCGTTTTTTCCCTTCTTTCACATTTGATACAAAGCTATGGTGGTTTAAATGTTGCGAATATTTTAACTGTCTTTAACTTTATATATTTTGCTTTATATTTGATTTGTTAAATACCAATTTAAGAAAATTACTTTGCTTTCTGGGCTTTTTTTCCAATTTAAATCAATGTTTATAATCTAATCTAAACAATATTATACGAAAATATTGACCAAATCTTATCTTTCGAATATAGCCAAATAAATTTCCTATCTGAAGATATAACAAGTTATTTTGGTATTTACTAAAAACAGCACAGTATGTTTAAATATTTTGTCACTTATCTCCTTGCTTCAAAATTTCAGATTACTGCTGTGAAATGCTTTCTTACTATAAAATTATAGTTTATAAATCACAATAAAACTCATTTCCCTCGCTTTTAGGTCATTTCACCGTTCGTTAGTTAAGGCCTATATATTTCTTAGAATTGTGATTGCAATGAAAGCTCAAGCTAGACGATGATCACAATAAATTAATCTTTTCGTACAAAAGATTTTTTAATGCAACCTTACCCCTTGCAATAAAATGATGAGTATAGGTCTTCTGTTTTTCATGTCGTACCAGTTACGAGTCATATTCATCCTACGACTGAGGTTACTATTGAATGTATTGGGTTGGAAAATAAGTTCTAGACGTTTCTATCAAAGACTTTTTTTAAAGGAAATCATTAGTAATAACAATCGATTAATCGATTATGTATTCTCCGCTGTTGTTTACGACCTCCTCCCACATATAGTCCGATTTGTCGATGCCGTTCCGCCAAAATCGCCCGGCCTGGTTTTTAAGGCCCTCTTTACTGTCGAAAGTAACGCCTTTCCTATAGATCGACAAGGAGTGTAAAAGTTGGTAATCCGACGGCGCAAGATCCGGAGAATACGGAGGATACTGAAAGACCTCCATTCAAGCTCTTGGACTGCGGCTTTGACGACTTATGCAACATGGGGCCTGGCATTGTCGTAAAGGAGTATGGTTTAGCCTTGTCGATGGGGTCTTTTCAGTCGGATAGCCTTTTTCATGCAGTATAGCTGGGCTATGTAGAGCCCCTTGGTGACCGTGACATTCCTTACGAGCATGTTCCAGTACACCATGCCCTCCCAGTCTGCTCCCCCCCTCAAACGTAGATCATGGTCTTCTTAGTATGGAAGTCAGGCTTGACCATTTCCGTGCCTCAGACTTACTTATAACATTTTCTCCGTATTCGTTACAAATGCCCCGTGCTATTTAAGCAGCTTTTTGGCCTGGATGAAAAGAGAAGAAGAGCAGGTGTTAAAAATATTAACTTTAACCCCCTGGATATTCCATTTCCAAGCCGTTAAAGTAATTAAAAATTAAATTACTCAAAAAGACGATTAGCGCAGTTTTGTAGAGCAGGAAGAGCTCTATCGATTGAAAACCATACACTTTGTCAAACAGCAACAAAATAGTTGGAAAACAACGTAAATATAAAAACACCACAAACTTATTCCCGAACCCAATAATAATTACCCATAACCAAATCTGGCAGCACTTTTATGACATAAGTTGTTATCATAAATCACTATCACACATTGTTTACTGTTAGATTGTCTTGGTAGAAGTCAGCCAAAATTATTGTTAATCAGTGGATTCATTCTTATTTTTATTAAAGGAAATAAACACTGAAAAGAATATGAGTAGTGCAGACTGTGAAAAATACGGTGACTTAAGAGATTTTGAAAATTCAAAAGAAATTAGCACATGTTTACCTGATACTGGTAATAAAATTAAGGATAGTGTAATATTTCCAAAAAGACGAAAACTCGCTTAGCGACTAATAAGTGAATTTAGTGAATGCTCTGGAAGCATAAACACTTTAGTAGAGAAAAGGAATAGGAAGGAAATAGATAATGTACCTGTAATAAATAACAAATACTATGGGAGTTCGTGGCCTAAATGAGGAAACTCGGGGATAATCCGAAGTCATATGAAATTTTTGAGAAAATGTTGAGCATATACTTATAATTACATTTATATAAATATCAATAATATAATTTTAATTAACAAAATAGAACAATTATAAAATAAACTTTCTTAAATAAAAATTAAATTGTTATTTCATGTACAATTTTTCATTATTAAATTTACTTAATTAAGGAGGCGGGGGTAGTATAAACAAATCAGATTGATGTATTGAAGGGGGTTAATAGAAATAAATCAGAATTATGTATATTATTATTTTATTAATTTCTCTATGATTATTTTTACTTTTCTTTTTCTTTAAGAAAAGGTTTTTTATTAACCACTTTTACAGATTCCTTGAAAATTTGTTTTGAAATTCCTGTTGTCCATTCCCCTTGCATTTTTCGAACTAAGCGCATTGTTTCGAAAACATCGTTGATTGAAGTACTGAAATTTAGCCATTTTGAATGCATTCATATTCTTAATTTGTTTCACATTGTAGTAGCAATTAGTTTTCTTCAGTATCAACTTGTTTTTACCTTCTTAAAATTCGGTACTCATTTCCAATCAGACCTTTGAAGTCTGACCGCCATTTGCATTTCCACTTATCGAATTACGTTATTTCCATTGCAATTCTGGTTGGAGCATCGTGAACTCGGAGGTGAAATCTCGTAACCTTGGCAGGCATCTTGTGTTACCTTCCATCATTTGGGTAAGAGGGCTCAGGTGAAGAGAGAAAGCCTGTCAATTTGTCAAACAACACCTCACGGATTTGAGGTATTAGGAAAGATGACCTTTCCTGCCCGTCATGCCTTGTGAAAGACTAATCAGTTATCAATTTGATGCATGCAGAAAATGATTTTTTTTTTGGTTAGAAAATATGTAAAGAGTTTTTTCTTACCCAGTTTTTGTTTTGATTGCTGAATTATTTTATTTCAATTTCTTTGTGTTTTTGAATTAAACTTAAAGATGACATCACTGCTATTTCTTCAGCACTTTTTTAAAATCTAAAGCATTTTATCATTATGAATTTTTGATTCGCAATGAACTATTCAGCAGAACTTAGCATAGTATACATTTTTACGGCTATCAGTGAAATCAGAACAAGATTTATCCTTTCATAATAATTGTTTTATTTTAAAGCGGAATGTATGTTTACACTATAAATTTAAGTGAATATTGAAACTGTTTGGAGCTGAAAAATAGGTACATTACAATTTATTTTTGGTGTATCTGAATAATCGATACAGTAGATGCCGCTTCTAATAATCCCGTTGGGTCCAAATCACAGTAGTTTATACAACCTATTGTTCAGTATATCTAAAATACTTTTAAAATAACACAAGCCTATAAATATTAAAATAAAACTAATTACAGGAAAATATTCGTATAATTCATTAGTTTTAATTAAAAACAGAAAAAAATTCGATGCATTCATTATATCAGTGTTTCTCAACCTTTTAATATTCACGACCCAATTTTCAATCATAATTTTCATCGTGCCCCCCCCCCTTCCCCACCGCATACAATAAAATGAATACAATAATAATGTATTTTGAGTATTTTGGCGCTAAATTTACACTACAACCTTAATTTCAAACTTTACAAATTACCAAGAATACGGAAGTTTATTGACATTTTGCAACACCGATCCTCAGCATTGAAAAAACAAGAATCCTATGCCTTTTTAGTGCTCTTTTATTGCGCCATGTCGGGCATTCTCACGGTTTCGCGAGTTTTCGGTTTGTCTGGAATTTGTCTATTCATCTTAAAAGTTAAGTTGGAAGCGAGCGCAGATGTGAACAAATGTTTTCTCATAGGGAGAAGGAGAAAGTTCTATGACGCCAATTTCAATTCCAGACAATCTCATTCGAGTCGATCCTTCTATCGCTATTGAATCTATTCTGAATGTGCATGTTATATATATTTTCGTGTAATTGCAATTCACCGTATTAAATATTCACGGCAGCAGACTTATGCAGAATCATGGATAAATTTTTAAGCGGGCGTAAGCGAGCATTAGACGATAGACCAGCATCAACAAGTACACAGACGAGCGTGATTCCGAAAATAAAATCAAGAAAATATTTTCAAAAATACTTAAATTTTGAGTTCCCAAGTACTGAAGTAAATGAAGAAGAAAGGCCCCTGTGTATCATTTGCTCAAAATTGTTGGCGGCAGACAACATGAAACCTAATAAACTTAAACGACATTTGGAAACGCTTCATAGTGAGTACGTAAACAAACCCAGAGAATTCTTCGAATTAAAATTAAAATCAAATGAAAAGCAAAAATCATTGTTGAAAAAAACTTTGTCTGTGAATGAAAAAGCTTTAATTGCCTCTTACAACTTTTCATATTAAATAGCCAGATGTAAAACGTCTCACACCATTGGTGAAGAGCTTATTTTGCCAGCCGCAATTGAGATTGTAGAAATTATGTTTGCAGATAATTTTGCAAAACAATTGCAGTCAATACCTCTTTCAAATGATACTGTTGCCTATCGAATTGCTGATATAGCTGAAGGTGTAGAGTGTCAGCTTTAGTCGAAGTTACATGACAATTTTTTTTCAATACAACTCGATGAGGCAACAAATAGTAATAAAGATCCTCATTTCATTGCCTATGTTAGATTATGTGATGATTTGTGGGTAGTAGAAGAATTACTTTTCAGCGAACCAATAGAATTCAAAGCAACAGCATTCACATTATTTGCTATCTTAAATGATTTTATGAACGAGGCAAACATAAAATGGAAAAATTGCGTCGGAATATGCACCGATGGTGCTCGTTCTATGTCCGGAAGATTCCAAAGTATTCAAGCACTTGTGAAACAAAAATCACCAGAGTGCGTCTGTTCACATTGCATGATCCACAGAGAAGCTTTGGCTTCCAAAGAAATGAGTCCTGGTTTGAATATTGTGTTAACTACGGTTATAACCGTAGTAAATTATATAAAAATGAGACCTCTGAAATCAAGAATCTTTTCTGAACTTTGTATAGACATATGTGTAGTACATTCAGCGTTACTATTTTATTGCGATTCAAGATGGTTATCACGGGGGAAATTTTTGTAACGTGTTAATGAATTAAGAGAAGAAATCACCACTTTCCTAGAAGAGGAAAACAGACCGAAAGCTGAGAATTTCTGCGATAGTTTATTTGTAATGAAATTGAGCTACATGGTCGACATATTCGAGAAATTAAATAACTTGAATTTTCAACTGCAAGGAGCAAATACACATATATTGGATACGAGTGATAAAGTTAATGCTTTTTGTAGGAAATTGGAATTGTGGATCAGAAATTTAAAGCAATAAAACTTAACAATGTTTGTAAATTTGAAAGATTGCATTAAAACTTACAAGGCTGAAGAACAACATGTAAAAGTTGTTTTTGTAAACATTGAAAATCATTTAGCAATGCTAGCAAAGAATTTTAAAAAGAACTTTCTTGCTGACGACAAACTGATAACAAGTTGCAAGCGGGTGAGGGATCCATTTCAAAATGCTCCCGAAGGACTCTCAATTGATGAGGAAGAAACCTTCATAGACTTCACGGCAAGCGGAGAAACCAAAAGACAATTTAGTGATAAATCACTCTTTGAATTTTAGGCAGGAGTGGATGATGAGTTTTCTGCACTAAAAACAAAGGCATTTCACATTCTACTACCATTTTCAACGTCTTACCTTTGTGAAACTGGATTTTATGTGGTTGCTTCTTTGAAGACAAAATATAGATCTCAACTAAATATAGAAAAAGAGCGGAGAGTGTATTTCTAATATTAAAACCTCCTTGGAAAAACTTTGCTCTGCAAGACAGGCTCAAGGAAGTCAATAATAATTATTAAATTTGTTTTTAATTTAGTGAGTTGTTTTAATTTAATAAGTTAATTATTAAATATGTCGAAATGTATTTTGTTTTTTGTATGTGTGTTTGTTCTTTCCTTTCAGTCAATCAATTTTTTTAAATTACATTTTCTCTTGGATATGTTCGTGCCCCCCCACTAGAGTTCTCGAGCCCTCCTAGGGGGGCGCGCCCCACAGGTTGAGAATCACTGCATTATATAGACCTTTCATAAGAATAATGTTCAGCAAAAAAGTCAGCACTACACTGAATTCTTAAAAGTCGAAATTCTTGCAGAGTTTCACAAGCTGACAGTAGTTTCTTTTCACCATGACTGTTCTCTTTTATTACAGTATATCTCTCTTTGATTTATCCAAGTATTGCAAATAACTCCTTATGCATGACACATAGCTCCTTATTTGTATATACTTTGTCTTCCAATTTAAGATTATATTGTCTCTCAATTTGTATTTATGTTGATCCAGGTCTCACAATCGTCTTCGGAATGAATCGAGAACATCCTGTCGATTGATCTTAATAGAATTTTCACCCTGAATCACCTGGACATTGAAATTAATCCCTATAAGCGAATTGTTGGCAATTAGAACCGGGGTTTTTCTGCATATTTAAATATAAGGGATTAGTTCCTCGTTATTTTTACAAATACAACTATCTGATTGAAACATTAGTGGTAACTACATGCAGTGATTACCCTATTTATAAACACATTTACTATTTTAATTTTTATTGAAGATTAACAAGAAAACTCAGTTATTCTTAAAATTCATTCCTACCTTTAGAAATGAGTAAAATTTGAATTTTCATTCTATAACAGCCACAGAGATTGATTCTTTAATCAGTGAATCTAGAGTAATTTTGATTGACTTGAATCTGTGAAATATGTGCTTTGATAATGATGGAAGTGTAGTCAGATTTAATAGATTCATCTAAAAAGCTTAAAGAAGATAGAAATGGTAGGAGGTTAAAATTTTTATTTGCACACGACTTGCAGACAATTGAAGACAGAAAAGTAGTTTAAAATAAGTGAATTGTCTCTTTATTACTGCAAAAATATTTTATATAATAGTTTTGGTTAGTTTTGATTTTAAAAAATTGAAGACTAAGAATGTCTTTAAATGTCTGATTAAGACAAAACTTTTAACCTGAGGATATGAATTCTTTTGAGAAGCTTTTTATTGGTTGTATTTTCTTTCACTCAAATTATTCTAATTCCTATGAAATTAGTGATAGAAATGAGAGAGATGGGGAAATTTTTCTTCTCCTTCTATATTTTGGCTTAAGGGGTTTGCAAGTACCTTCTTGCTTGTGAACAGAAATTGCTCTATGTTGACGTCATGCACACAACAAATATTCTTGAAACAAATTTAATTTTGGAATATAATATGATTATAAATTTTGTGAAAAAAATAACTTTTAGTCTTTCAAATATTATAAATTATTAAATATGAAGTTTTTATTCATCATAATCTTTTAAAATGTGGTAATAATGTTAAATTATCATGCAAAAATTTCTAGGGATATAATTCATTCTGTAAACATTAATAATGACAAGCCTATTTAATTTTGAAAACATTTGCAGATTGTGCACGAGAAAGGGGAGATGGCATGTCATGTTATCAGCAAAAAATAATATGCAGTTGAGTGTTATAACGTAGTATGTTCCTTAATTTTTTTCATGCTATTAGCATTTAAGCTACGATAAAAAAATTTATTCCTAATTTTAATGAGTGTGTTAATATTTTTAATGCGTATAAAGAATACTATTTAAAAATCAGTGTGGGATTTCATTTTAATTAATCTTTTTACTTACCTTCATGTTTATTACCCTATTAGAAAAGTATTTTATAACATTAAATTGTAACAGATATTTTAAAAGATTTAGCTTGTTTTGCTTAGTATATATCTATATAAATAAAAATGAATGCTGTATGTCTTTTAATGAAGTTGGCAAAATGACCTTTATTGAAGGAAATATGAATTCCAAACAATGTATTAATATATTGCGGGATAATTTATCTGATTGTGTGTGGAAAATACTAATTCCTAATTCATATTATTTGCAACAGGATAACGATACAAAGTACACTCCATATATTACGATGTTATGGTTGCTTCATAATGTAAAAATTCAATTGAAAACATCACACCACAATCACCAAACCTCAATCCGATTGAAAAGTTATGTCATATTTTGGATATGAATATAAGGAAAAAGACAGTTTCTAACAAATCAGAACCTAAGCAAGCTCTTACGGAAGAATGGCTACAATTCAGCATTGAAACATGTCACAAATTAATAGAATCAATTCCCAGACGATTACAAGCAGTAATTGAAGCAAAGGGCCTGCATACTAAATAGTAACACTGTTTTTATCTTATAAATAATTCCTCTATTTCTACTTTTATTGCTAGTGTGCAAATATTTTTTGGCAGTGCAAATGATACTTTTTTATGTTATCATATTTTAAATATAAATATTGTCAAATATTAAACATGTTTATTTGTTTTTTAAAAGTGCTTTTAATTTTTAGTTGCTTTTTATTTATTTATACAATAAATTTAACTGATGTGCAAATACTTTTTTTTGCTCACTGTATATATATGAACGTTAATAAAGGAGTCGATTCCTATGGCAGCATAATGTCTTTAAGAAACTTAAATCCCTGACTTATATTTCAAATAGTATATACTAATGCGATAAACAGTACGTTTCTTGTTTCTCAATATAAATGAGCAGATAACTTACAGAATTATTTTTCTTTGGCTTTTAAAGAAAATCGTGATTAAATATTTTTTGAAATAATAAAAACGAGTTGAATTTAACTCCAGAAATGAAGTCTGTTGTTGAAAAACCTGCAAAAGAATTCGAAATTTGTCGATTTTTTTAAAAAAGCATTTCTCTGTAACTAAATTAAAAACTTTTTAATTTTAAGATCACACATAAAAAACAAGTCTTGTGTTACAGCACTATTAGTTAACGTGAAAAAAGTCAAACAATCTTTTATTTTTGAATGAGCTGATTGTTTTAAATCACCATAAAATGAGAATTTCCAACCTTTAAAATATAGGTTTACTAAATTTGGTAGATCTAAGTGAAATTGTTTGTCCTATAGAACTTCTAATACATACAGATGTTCATACATGCAAATTCTCAAATGCAATAAAAGAATTGCATTTGAGCGGCACTTATCGTATTATCAAGATTGAGGATTTAAACTGTCAATTCCGTTTGCCGTATTTTATTTACACCCTTTCATAAGTAATAATTCATGTAAAATAAAAATAAAAACATATTTTTACATGCTACATTTGTTTTCTTGAATGATGCAACAGCAGCTAACAGAAGATGGATTGAAATAATCTATGCCATAACTGAAAACAGCCCTGAAGCAACAACGAAACCTAAATTGCAGCACTCAATTACAAGAATGAATTAAATATTGTAATTATGCAGTTTATGTGGTTGGAACAATTGGAAGCTTGAATGAACCAAATTGTTTTCGGCCAGAGGGGAGGTCGCAGATGTAAGTTACGGTAATTTGAAGGTAGAAGGCCACTCAACAATTGGAACATTTCGTGATTTGTTTTTAAGAATCGCCCGAACGGAATTTCCATTTTAATTCTTATTATCATTCTTCGTACATTTATTTTATAAAGGTCACATCGTACACTCCGATTGTTTATGAACTTCTCTAAAAGCAAATTAAGTTGAAAGCTCGTTATTGAATGTATGAAGAATATGGACAGAATTCGTGCTGACCTGAGACACGGAAAATACATTGATTTGTTTGATTTAAGAATTCATTGCGCATTTAGAAAGAAAGAAATAGATAATGTATACTTAGATATTTGTCTGCATACAAATTTATATTTTTCACGTATCTTAAAATTTATTTAATATCCCAATCTGCTTTAATATTTGATAGTTTTTTTTTCTGTCTCGTGTACGAAAAGAGAGAGTATTGTAATCGCCAAAAATACTGAACATGAGGTTTTGGCGTATCTAAACATCTCATATCTTTCTACATTATTTCTATCTGAATTCGATAACTCAAATGTGATCAACGAATGAAATTTGATATACGGACTTTAAACCTATTTGGTTGATTTCTATTAAAATTTGAAGATCATTCATTCAGGGGATGAGTCTGTCTGACTATTGAATTGCCATTGAACTGAGTAACAAGAAATCATAAAAAATTTAGATGGATAAAGTTTGGTACGCAAATCTGACATCTAAAATGTAGATTTGTATCAAATTTGGAGCAAAAACAGTCAATGGGATTGATGATCTGTTTATTTGTATTTTCATAATAACTCAAAAACGCTTTGGCTTAAATAAATGAAATTTGGTATGATTACAATTGTAATACTATGTTAAATTTTGGTTCTAAATAATAGAACAAAAAGGCGATCAAAATACATGATCGATTTTTTGGCACTAGTAATTGACTAACGAATAGGTAAAAATCACTTCCTGGAATCATGCAACAGATCGATATTTACTAACTATTCCTCGACTATATCCAGGAAATGCATTCGAATTCACTGGTTGTTGCTCTAAGTCGAAATTCATATTTTCCGCTGTCTAACGATTTTCATTTGTTGTAGTTTACAAATAGCTTTATATATAACTCACTTAACACATAATACCTGATTAAACACATAATTCATTGTTTCTCTTTAATCATGAAAATTCTAAATAAAAATGAAAATATTAAAAGACATGTCATGAACAACAATAAAATTGGCGCTTTCAATTACGAAAAATGAATTAGTTTTAAGAATTAATTCTTTAATAAATATTAAAACTCAAACACAATTACTATGGAATGGAATTTTTAATGTATCTTCTGATATGCTTCATTTATTATTTATTGAAATGTGAACAGAATCTCAAGAAAAAGGATTTTGTTTTTCCTTTTGATACATTTAATAATGTATAAAAGTTACATAATTTTAGTACGAATAAATTTGTAACCATCATCAAAACAACCTCGAAGAGAAATTAATTTTTAATAAAGAAAGAATAGTTTTTCTAAAATGCAGCATTCTCGAAGAAGTCGGAAACTTTGAATACAATTTCTTTAATAGTATAGTACGTTCTAAGTAAAAATTTATGAAATTTTCTGTTATTATTATATAAAGTAATTCCTATTTCGAAAATAACTCTTGCATAATTTCCGTACCTTACTAACCAGGAAACTCTGAACCACAAACATATAACGAACAACAAGTGTATGATGATGGTCGCTCATGGTAATCGTGCCACAAATCTAACGATCTTCGTTTAGTGAATAGTTAACAGGCAATGTTATCTAAATTAAACTATTAAAATTTATTTTAAACTTTTAAAAAAACATTTAGCTTTTAGCGTTTTTATCTTGCAATATATCAATTATTAAAAAAGTAAATATTGCAGCCCTCCTTAAATTTGATTTCCAGATGTTTATGAATGACTCGCTGGTTTCAACTGCAGTAAAATGAAGAAAATAGTGCCTTCTAACTCTTGCATAATTTATTAACCAAGAAACTCTGAACCACAAAAATGTAACGAGCAACAAGTTTGTGTTTACACCATGATTGTTGAACAGTGTGAAATTCTGGATAAAACAGGTCAGAAGATAAAATGACTATTCTAAAAGCCATGCTGTATTCTTTTAAGCATACCCTAAAGATATGCCACCATGCCAAAGTATAATAGAAAAAAGCTGTGCAGTTTTATGATAATTGAGAAGACATCATCTGATTTAAAAACCAAAAATAGAAAAGGTAATCCTATTAAAATGAGAAGTAATTCGCGTTTAAAATGAATCGATTAATTGTAAAATAAATGAATGATGCATTTAACATAATTCACAACGCAAGTATAAAATTTACCAATTATTAGAATTAGATGTACTATAAAATAATACCTTAAAACATTTGCCGAATTTCGTGTTTATCAGCACTTTAGCTGAAATTAGGCATCTAAAATCGTAATAATGCTTCCATATCTGTCAGATTTACAGCCATTTAATAATTCATGCCTGCACTATCTCCACTGCCATCTCACATCACACCAACTCATACGACAAAGCTTGCCCTGCTTTACATTAAGCATTTTGAACCTAATTACATAATGTATTAAAACGCATTTACGACTCTAATTGAACTCGAAGATGTTACCTAATCATTGAAATTGAAGACCTTAAATTCTAAAATTCTCTGAGGACACCGTCAGAGAAAGTCGTAAAAGCTTTTTTTCTTTATATACTTTCGTGAGCCATAAAAGGCCGAAAAGAACAATGAATCCAAGGACCACCCGAGTTGAGTTTCTTTATCCGATTAAAAGGTCATTCTAAACGGCGGGTCACGAATAACTTAAAGGGTTATCGTGTCACCGTGTAAGGTAACTCATGTGACATGAGAAAGTTGCAGCGGCTCGGTTAATGTAGAGAACATTAGAAGACAGATTATAATATAGTTATGGCACTGGTGAAAGGAATATGGAAATGTAGGATGTTTTTGTTTTTAGAAGGCTTGGGTTTTCGATTTGTGATCTGTTGTCAGTGCTTTGTATTTTTAAATTCACTACAAGACGTCGAAACGTACAATAGTTCAGTGTTTTTTTTTTATTTGAATTAGTTTAGCTTTCAATTATTTTGAAGCGTAACTGGAACCTAACATTTTTACTTATAGAAATAGTTAAAAAAAATTATTATGATATATTAATGAAATGACTGAGATTTAACTTGTTCTCAGTACATACGATTCTTATAACTTCTCTGTGCCTCCATTAATCACTGTAATGGCATAGTCATTACAGTGCTTCGGAGAATTAACATGACACTAACGCAAGGGTGTTAGTCAGCACGGATACCAGGGTTTAACGTCAAAAGCCGAAGTCCGCAATTCAAAAATAGTCTCTTCTCCTTCTTCAAAGACAAACCCGCAATTTATATAGGTCTAAACTCCGTCTTCTCAATCTCCATTCGTCTACGTCAGTTCTCCTTCGGCCAAACGCCCAGCATAAATTTCAATCAATTGTGGCACCAGTCTTTCATGGCGTTGGACAGTTCATCAATGACGTGTCCTACCAATTGACCGCTCTGGAACATGCATCAATGATATTCCATCACAAAGGGATCACCCAACATTCAGATGTTGGACACTTCTTTTCTTTGAATATGTGGCAGATTTCTTCCCCACAATTAATCCACATGTGGCTAATTACCAAATGCGAACCAATTGGCGATAAGGAGATTCCCCATCTCGAAATCTGGCGGCTTTTAACAACGGAGGGTGTTAACAATTGGAGGAACAGCTGTCTGAAAATGCCGCTCATCGTGAATGGAACTGGGGAATGTTAAAAGACCCATTATGGCATGTTGACACCTTTGTCAAATTAAGATAAAATTTAGTTATCAAAAATGGCTGATATTGAATATGTAAATTTTTAATGCCAATGAAAATATTCAAATATTTGCCACTTTTCCAAAACCTGTTGTTTCGTCTGAAGTATAGGTTGGGTTTAATTTCAGTTTACTCTCTTCATAATTTAATTTTTAGGATTTACGTAATAAAGCAATTTTAAGCCTCATATTGACATTAAAGTTGTGATATTTCAATAGCCTTACTGCTGTACTGTTTATTGTGTGCTTGAAGGTTTGGAACGGAATCAAATCCCTTGGTGTTATAATAACATTAAAAGTGTAGCTATCACAGTAATTTATTCCCTCATTCCATATTGCTCATCAAGATACTGAAACTTATTTTTGAATTCCGTATATAAATTCTACAAATAATTATAGCTTTTTGAAAAAGCTTAATTTTTCTTTAATTTTAAGCAATGGAAGAATATACCGGAATTACATATTTTAAAAAATAAAGAAAATTGTAGGAATTTTATTGAAAAAATAAAAATAATTATGCTTCCCTCAGATTTTTTAAAAATTGATAAAATTTTGGAAAAATGTGCATGTCAATTTAATTGTTCTTAATTAATTAATTTTAAAAAATAATTAATTAAAACATTCTTATTTAAAAATAATTAATTAAATTATTTTTAAAACAAATTCTTTATAATTATTTGAATTACAGAGACAATTTTAAAAAAAATTAATTAGTTGAAAAATTAGATTAGCGTAGTAAACTTTTTGGTAGCTATAGCTGAAAAACACCAAAATCATTTTGATTGTTACCTAAAAATCAAAGTGAAATTTTGATAAAAATGCCACGAGGCGCACATTCCCAGCATGCAAAACATACTTATTTTCTAGTTTAAATGTCCTACATTGTAGAGCATCAAAACACAGAATCGGCACACACACTCTCCCTTTATTTGTTTTCCCCAGAGATGTTTTTGAGCTTAATAGCAATTCATGTAAACTTTAAATAGCTTTTAAAAATTATAAATATATCGTCTTAAAGACATAAATTTGTTTATCTTTTTTATTTTAATGCAAATTGAAATCAGAACTAATTTTCCATGCTTTACGAATGAATTATACTATATAATTTATCTTCATAATGTAAATGTCTTTCGCTTAATTGGTAAAGAAAATTCTGTAATCATCAAAACAACGATCATCTTTTGACGCCTTTTCTCTTTCCAGAGCTTCCTGTAGTCCGAAAAGGAAATGCATTCCTAGAATTAGTTTGGTGTAATAATACTTTTAGGTACTATAATGGAAAAACACCAAAACTCATCTTGGCTTTTACTTAAAAATCCATTTGAAGTTTAAAAACTATATATTTAATGGAAACTTGAAATGTGACAACGTTTCTCTAATTTGAAACGAAAACATGGAAAGTGGAAACATAGATTTAGGAAATTTAGTATTCAACCTTTAAAACAAAATAAATAAAAGATTTAAATTAATAAATAGTGCAGAGCTTTATGGTCGATGAATTTTACTTCTAATATCAAGTTTACTTCACTTTTGAATTTAGAAACTACGCAGTGGAAAATATTTTAATTAAATTATGAAAATGTATGTTTGATTAGGATGTGGTCTAATTGTATTGGATTATTTCTCATTTAAAACAGCAGTGAGCGATGGATTATGACTCATTTAGAATTATTAGAATATTCATTTTTTGCTGAATATTCACTATTTATCACTGAATTTAGAATATTCAATATTTGCTTAGAATATGAAAAATTATTTTTTTGTAAATAAAAAAAACACTATAATCATTAAATTATCCAACATCTATATTTTTAAGAATTTCTAGGTTTGAGCTATTCGAAATAATTCTTCTAAGTGAAAAACACCAATCGATTTAATTTCAAAATTAATCCTATAAAACTATCTCAAATTAATTTAATCATTAGATGATTATCACAAATATTTTCAATATGAAATATTGGCAGTTTTCGGCATTAAAATTGGGAAAATTGACTAATAGGACACGATGTTTAAGCTAAGTAAAAATATTAAAATTAGTTTTCTATATTTGAAGTATAACTTCTGTTTGACGCGTTACCATGGGAAAGGCGATGCAGTAGCTTCTGAAGGTAAATACCACTTAACACCTGAGGATAGAAAACTGACTATTAGCTCAAATGAAAATGGCACTCACACATTCGCTTTCACAACCCCTTTTTACAGGGTTTTTTTTTCAAACACCTAACAGATAGAACACAGAGTAAAGAAAAACCATGCCCGAATCAGAATTCGAACATAGGACAGTCACATCACAGAGAAGATGCGTTACCCCTAGTCTGGGACGTCGGATAACTATTGTTTTCATAATATATTTGAGATTTTATTTTCGATAGCATTTACATGACTAATTGACTGATATATTAACGTATTATTTACACTTGCCGAAATATCAAAGTTCATCTAAATAGAAGCAGAATGCAGTATTCTGATTGAACATAAACAATAATACAAAAGAAAAAAAATGCATTTATAAATATATCATGGTTTTGATTATTTTCATAGCATTATGAAAAAAAATTACAATTCAAGAAAACTTCGATTCTGATTGACAGATGGTTCACATAAAAAATTTTGGTGTTGCACTCAAATCATTCACATGTAATGTTGTCCTTCCAAAAATAGTGTTTCGAACTTAAGGTCATTATCTAAAACATCAAAATGCAGTAAAATTTTGAGGTTTGAATTTCTGATGTTTATATTATTCTCTATTTTTGCATTTTATACCCAAGAAAGTGGGGGGGGGAGTGAGAACCGCTTTGAGATTAATATCCATTCACCAAGTTGCAATTTTGGAGGCAGATTTTTCGCCAAATATATAACTGACAATTTGTATTGCAACCCTGCAAATCATTTATTGTCATTCAAGATGCTGAAGATTTGGCTTGATTTAGCTAGTTGATACTATTTTTTTTTTCTTAGCGCGAAACTAAATATTAATCTTCTAGCCAAAAAAAAAATATTTACAAAAAAATCATAAATTTGGAATTGGAAGAAAAAAATATATTTTTATAGTAATTTAAATTCTGTAATGGGCAAGCTTTTATATGAAGTACAAACGGCATTGAGAAGTCCTAATTTATTTTTTAAATAAATATTTTGTTCATTAAAATTTTAATTCCTTTCGAAGTCACTATTACATTCTCTTACTTATGCCAATTAAGGTCGGTCGATGGATTTTGCTTTCTCGAATCTACACTGATATTTTCTTTAAAATGTCTTGAGATACTAATTATGTATAAAAGTTGAGGGTTCATCAATTAATAGAGTAATCCTTCATTATTTGTTTTTATTAAATAAACTACCAACTTAAGCTTTCAATCGATTGATTAAAAAAAGTCCCCTTATTATTAGAAAGTATTTGGAAAAAAAAACCTTGATTTATTTTAAGATGTTGATCGTGAATCCAAAATTAATTATTTTTATATCATTATGTGGATTATTTTAATTCAAGGAATTCGAACCTAATTATAAGTTTCAGTTGCATGCAATTGTTCTCCAAAAATTCAATTAAATTGACTTCCATTCTTTTTTTTTTTTTTGCATGGAGTGCTAATTAACTTCTCACTCTAATAACAACAGAATGATTTACATTTAATAAACGATGGTTGTAGGCATTGTTTCAATGCAGGAATGTGTAGAATTTTAAATAAATTTTGTACACATGGTTCTCTTTTTATGTATATCTGTACATTCATTTCAAAATCATAAAATACCAACTGTTTGTAGTATTTCAATGAAGAACTACGAGTTATTAATAAAATCCATAAATAAAGTGAAGATTCCATATCATATCATACAACTGTCGTATAATTATTTATAGTCAACCGATGTTATGAAGATAAAGCTTTTAGGTTGGTATAATATCTGTGAATTGCGTATCAAAAAAGTCATTATTCAAACAACACATAGCTCCCTGCTCTTACTTTACATATATGATTCTTTGAATCGAAATGTAATTTCGCATATAGATCCCATTATTTATTCGTAAATTTAAGTGAATTCATGTATGCGTATAGATTCAACCAACTCATTCATACATAGATTCATTACTTGAACAGTAGAAATTCACTAAGAAAAAAAATTGCATTTTCTGTTTCATAACGAACAGTTTTGTGTATTTTTAAAATTTTCTTTAAATAGTATATCTGTGATACTTATATTATTTTCGTGTAATATTTTTCTTTAAATTTAAGAATATTTTTAGGAGAATTTGAAATAAGATTATAAATATTTATTTTACTTTTTTATTATATGAGTATAAATATAAATCGCTTTTATTGTTTCATTATTTTTTTCATGCATTTTTTTCCCTTTCCAAGGAAAATTTTGTGATTAAAAACCTTGCTCTCCTTGGACATCAATATTAAAGCATTATTTTTAATCACTTTTCATTTACATGAAGGCAGTTGTATGCTGTTGATCTTTTGATAAACAATATACAAATAAACATATAAATAAACATTTTTTACAAAGTTTCTGTAAAAAACCTTACCACCTGAATTTGCAACTTACTAACCCTACAACTTACTGAATGCAACCACTAACAGAAAAATTGAACCTAAAATAATATCATGATTCAATGATTCAGATAATAGCCTAGAGTTTCATACTTTTCCTTATTTTCTTTAATACGTTTTTATATCTTCTTTTTAATTTTCTTTTATTTAGTTATGACTAAAATGTAGCTTCAACTGCGGCATAATTTATGCTTATGTTGCTATATAATTTTCGTTTCTAGTAAACTGAGCAATTGACTCCAAATAAAACTGAAAAAGAGAGTATTAAAGCACATGAGTATTAAAGCACACTTAAAGTTTTCAACAAATATCATTATGATTGAAAGTGATTCTAAAATGTAGTATGTTATGCATACTTTTAAGATATTCTTGAATATTTACGGCAATATCTATATTTAGTAATTTGATTCATTTGGTCCTTACGATAGAACTCGCTAATCTCCTCTTTATGTACACTTCATTTTAAAAATTAACATGGAATTGAAACATCTGGAAATAAAAATAGAAGCAATAATTATTTCATGCACAATTGTTCAACGCTATCTTTAGAATTTTTTTGGTAAATAATGAAGTGCATAAATTAAAAATGAGAATATTCATATTTTGAGACTATGCATTTCTTAAAAAATTATTATATTCTGGAAATAGTAAATTTCAACAACATGCATGTAAATTTCTTAAACTTTTAAGATTAGAGATAACTGAGAATTTCCACATTATCTGTATCAGTCCTTATATTTTTATGGATAGAATAGACCATGTATGGTACTGGCAATTAAACTGTTCTAAAAATTGATCGTCTGCACTATCTTTCTTTAACTTTCTCTTAGCGGTTTGATCTGGTTGATTTCCAAACGGCTGTGGTTATATTTCGAATGCATTTTCGGGGGCCGCGGTGGCCTGGTGGTAAGGTCTCAGCTTCGGAACCGAAGGGTTTCAGGTTCGAGACTCGATTCCACCGAAGAACCGTCGTGTGAGGTGGTCTCTTGCATGTTAAATCTGTCAGGCCAAACGTCCTCCCGCTGGTGTGGTGTGGAGAGGGGGTGCCAGTTCAGGTGTTGTCCTCGTCATCTGATCTTGGTTCAAAATTACAAGTCCGTCCCAAAATAGCTCTCGTGTTGCTTTAAACGGGACGTTAATATAACTAAAACTAAACTAAAATCAGGCAGGTTGTCAAGCAGTATTTCACATGCATTTTGACGAGCAACAAAATCGCGTTAATTCTTGTCCAACAGCCAATTTATAGGGATGAAATGGAAGATCTTGATGAAGAGAGAGATGGAGGAAACTAACTAAACTAAACTAATCGAATGCATTTTCTGCATGATATAAAAGCCCTGTAATTTCCAAATGAATATAAATACAATATGTATAGAATGGCATTCATTGTATTAATGGCCATAGTGATATTATGAATTGATATTTTTTTGTATGATATAAAAGTCATTTAATATTCAAATGAAAACAAATACAATATCTATGTGAATAGAATGAAATTAATTCTATTAATGGCTGTGGTGATATTTTGAATTAATTTTTAGCATGGTATAAAGACATATAATACCCAATTCAATACAAATGCAATATGCATATGTATAAAATGGCATTTATTGTATTACCGGCTGCCACCTCCTCAAAATGCTCAGTAAGTACCGTAATGAATAAAATAATCAAACATAAATTTTGAAGTTTATTTTTAATTAATTTAAGAAATATCAAATAGTTTGAAAGGAAAAATAACTATATTACGAAACAAAAACTTCAATTTTAAGTAATAAAAATTAACTACGCTTTAACTTTAGAGAATTGAAGAAACTTATTATTTCTTTTCCCTTGTTACAATCTAAAACAATAAGCCAGCATTCCAACTTGTAATTCTTTGTATCACAAATAAGTTTTCTTTATCTGTACAATGAATTAATTAATTACCCTTAAAACAAATGTAATCATAACGGGAGAATAAACATATTTATAAAAATATTGAAGGGAAAATCAAAATTTTTCCAAAAGTATGCATCGCAAAGCTTTTAAACAGAATCTTTGATTAACCATAGAACACACTGTTAATAAACTCACTGTTTCAAATGAAACTTTTTTTCATTTTTGCTTTAACAAGTTAATTACTTGAATATAATTTCTGAGTAATCAGATTTAGAATTGCAAACAGAACGAAGAAAAACATAAAAAGCTTTCAGATCTCAAAACAAGCAAGATATTTAGAGGTAAAACTTAAGAATTTATCATGATAAACCCTTCTTTTCAAAATTTGCGACTTGCTCTCATAAGAGAATCTTTTTGATTTAGATTAAAAAAGAAAAATATCTTTAAAACTTTTACAGATAGAAAATTTGAACTACATTTCTCGATAATATATTTTTTAAGTTTCTAACGTAATTATAAATTTTTGTTTAATTTTATTTTTCAATCAAACCTTTTGTTTAGTCAAAGAAAACGATAATTTCAATAATTTTTAAAGCAGTAAATTATGAAATGATAAATTCGATAAACTTTAAAAATAAATGATCACTAAACGTTAATTTTTTTAGATAAAGGAAGCTAAATATTACTAATAAATAAATAAAATAAAACTATTTGCTTATTTTTTTAAAATTGTAAGATAAAATTTTCAAACTTTTTTATTATTTTTCATTAATTGATTGAAATTTGATTAACTGTTAAGATGGTTTCAAATAATGTATCAGAACTCAAAAATGAATAAATTTGGAAGAAAAATCTTGCTTACATTAAAAGTTTATGTAAGTGACATTAATTACTATATTTTTTTATAAATATTTCTGTGTAGAATGCTCTTACTAAAAACAGTTTGAATTTTTGACGTGCAATGAAGTGATAAAAAATAGGCATATCAATAGTACTCATTTTACAATAGAAAAAATATTCTTATTTGTAAGATGGAATGCAAAATCAGATTCATTTTCCTTTAAATTATTGTTTTTATATTCCTTTCAATCTTTAGCTAAAAACAATTAAGCATTACGTACGGAAATAACTACAAATAATAATTTTATTTTTATCTTATTGTTCAGTATTTATTAAAAAATAAGGAAAATCAAGGTAAGATAAAATGTGAAAAGAGGATGCTAAAATTTATATATTGTTGAAAAATTTTGATATTTTTAAGCAAATTCAAAAAAGATATTATCAGTTAGTAAAAAGTAAAAGTTTATCATCTGCCTTTTAAACATATTTGAAGAAATTAACTATCGTTTGTAATTGCTTTTCCTTTAACTAAATGCAGAGTAATGTTTTATGATATACATTACAAATTTATCTTCTAATTTTTCTCAACTATGTTGGAGAAAAATCATCCGTTTTATTTTTAAAATTAATGTTGGACTTTAGAAAGTCTATGTTTTTGCTTCTCTCTAGCTGCTTTTTTCTGTGCATTAAAATTTTTGAACAATTAACTGAAATAAAAGAGAATAAATTATTAATTAAAAAATTCTTTGCTTGTGTATTAAAGACACATTTATCTTAGCCAAAAGATCGAGAAGGAATTAAATGCATATCATTGGCAAACTTTAGGCTTAATCTAATAAATTGGCAAACATATTCAATCATGGAATTTTTGGTGATTAATCTATATGCTGTGCGATTAATACAAATACTCAAACTTGTGTTAAAGCTGTAATGGCTGTCTTTTTTAATTCAGTGTACTCTTAATAATGCGGCAATCACATCAAAGAATTATCAAGTTAATAAAATTTCCAAAGCAAAGAAATTCATTAAAAATTATATTTAAATTAAAAATTATATGCTTGTTGAAGAAAATATACAGAATGATTCAGTAAATTTTTCTTCATATCGTGATTATTGCAAAATACAATTCAAATTTTAAACAGAATAATATTTTACGCTTTGAAAAAGTAACTGACTTCTAACTAGCAAAATGGCTGATAGCTATAAAAGTATAATTTTAAGTTATTTCTATTAATTATAAACTCTCATTATTAGTATTTTCTGAGTGAAATCTTAATTGTATCCTTCCGACAATATTAAATCATAAGAAAAAAATATACTACCACGAAATAAACACTTGTCGATAGGAAGATTCATAATTGTTAAGAATACTCATATTCATAATAGTTGAAAAGATATCGCAATCAGTAAGTGAGTATGCATGCATACTATTGTTTATGTATATTGCCAAGAAGAAAATATAATTTTATAAAATATTTTGGTTTATTTTAAAAGAAGAAATGAAATAAACTTATACACACTCTCACTGCCAAAATAAAGTTCAACATAAAATACATTCGAACGAAATATAACACATGCTGCTTATGGAATTGTTGTTAAAACAATTTTTGATCATTTTTACATAGTATTGCCAATAAAACTGTCACCTCCTTTAATGTTATTTATTTAGTTTTTTTCGGGTCGTTAAGTTTAATCCATATGCATTTAAAGAATTCAAAAAATAGAAATAAAATAAAGAATAAATTCTGTTTTATTTATTTATTTATTTATTTTTTTTTTACTTTTTCAAAACTGTAGCATAAATAGTTAAAAAATATTTGAAATTAGAAAATGAGGACCATTCTTTAGGACCTAACTTCTAAAAAAATTCAGCTGTCGAAAAGCTTTTGGCATAAAAATTGTCCATTTGAACGATAATTAATTTGAATAATATTCCTTCTTCTATCTCCAATCTTAACAAAATTTTGAGGAAAGGAAAGATTTGTTATAGGCAATCTTCTTATAAGAATTATGTCTAAAAAACGTAATATTTCTTGGTAAAATTTTTAGAATGTCATTCAGCATTATTTTTTTCCTACATTTACAAGTTTCTTCTGGTAATCTACCATAATATTTCATCCGTTATTTTAAATATATTTCCAGAATATGGTCTAAATGAAGTAAATAATTATTTATTTTAATATAGTGCAATTATTATATTTCATTTCGTCAATAAATGTGAAGCTAAAAAAATTAAATTACGAACTGAATATTTATTCATTTCACTTGTTCAGTTAGTCAAAGTAAATCATTCTTCTCACAATTATATCCAATGCAAAAAATAAAAGCTCTACCCTCCTACTACAAAAACTCAGTGGAAAACTGAATCATGAAGCTTTGAATTTTATTATTTTATGGGAATTTAATGAATTTTCTTCGAAACAGACATTGAATTGATTTAAAATCGTGATATTCAAGTGCAATAACTCGGTCAGTTTTAACTCATATGATTAAAACAGTGCTTGGAATCTTGATATATCTGGATTATTTAAATACATACAAATAATAGGACAAAGCCATTGAATAAATGTTCAAACATCGGAAATTTTAAGGTATAAATTTAAAATATAATTCTCTGCTTCATTAAAACATTTTTTCCAATTCTTGAAATATAATCTTTAACGAATTAGAAACCAGAAACTGAATCACGATTAAAGAGAACACCGTAGAGTTAACTTCTTTATAAACTACTCATTATTCATGATGATAAACATAATAAATGGTGAAAAATTGTAAAGGCGAAGTTGCATAACTGAAGAATTAAAGCTCTGAACTTGATGAAAAATTGTTATTTTCACAAATATTAAAGGACAATCTGGTGTGTGCGCGAAATACAAATACCGCACATGTACATGGAAGTGTAAAAATGTAAATTTTAAAGCGATTTTTTAAAATTTTAATTCATTAAAAAGTTAAGCTAAAAGCTAGCATTTTCTCAAAAATGTTATTGCAAAAACTAAATTTTACACCATTATAAAATTTTTATTTTCAATTATGCAAATATAATAATCATGCACATTTTTCTGAAATTTTGACAATTTTTTTGCTTAGTTTTCAATTATAGAATAATGCATTGTTATCTCAAAATTCTAACCATTTTTAATGTTTCGTTAAATGTACAATTTTCTTCCAAAGTTGAAAGCCAAAGAAAAAAGATTCTCTTTAATACATATAGTTTACAAAACAAGTATAAAAAGAAAATTACAGTATCGCAAGGTTTGCAGATAAATGGACTACATATTTATGTATTTAAAAATTCCCTGATGTTTTATGATTAAATTCCATTAGAAAATTTTATATTTATAAGCTACTGAGCATAAGACAATTAAAATATCACACCTTTATTGTCTGCAAATTTGAAAGATTGTGATCATGAAATTATATCTAAGCTATTTAAATGAAATTAGATATAACTAATACCTCAAACAAACCAGCTGATCGACAAAAATTTACATATATTTTAATTAGATTTTTTTATCTTTGTTTTGCAGTACATAAACTATTGTAATTTCATATATTCAAATGCTCATATTAAATTTTCAACCACGTGATTTTAATATTTAACTGAAACTTTTAAGTTATATTTTCTAAATTATTATGTTGAAGTGTGAGAGTATTTTGAAATTAAAATTTATCCTATATCATGAATTACTTTACGAATAGACAAGTGAATATGAAATAGAAACTTGTAAAATTGGATAATTGTTCGAATGTGGTTGTTTATTAAGTTTCAGAAATACGAAATCCATCCTAAAATATCTCGCTAGTAAATTCGATTCAGTATTTTAATCAAAACGAATATTTAGTATAATAAAATCTGATTAATTTATAAACTTTTATCATATATCAAACTTTATTTTCAAAAATTCTGCAATGATGACATTACTTCGTTAATACTTATCAAACTTAATAATCTGATCCGTAAATTGTCTATTACACAACTGGTATATTTATCAAAACTAGCATCTCCATTTAGGATGTACACAAAACAGCAGTTAAAGCTAGAAAGTTAGGCAAATTCACCAAAGCCAGAATGATTGATGAATACTCATAATAATCGGCGTTCGTTCGTGGTTACCAATCTAATCACTTTTGTCGCCAAATATGATAATGAGTTTGAAAAGATAAGTTGATTTTTATTTATATCCAGAAAATCTTATCTTAATTCTTCTACGAAGGGCCATGTTAATATTCATGAATCGCATGATTTTAATTTCAATATAATATAGAATCCATTTAGTCTTTTTATTAAAAAATTATCACCGAAGTATACATAACATAACGACATCCTGTGTCTCCGGTGCCTATAAAATTCAGTTATTTAACCGGTTGAATGAACACAAAGACGGAAAAAAAGAGAAAACAAAAAGAAAAAAGGAAACGACAAACCATCCAGGGATCTTGACAGAGGATCCCATCGATGCCAAGTCCTGCCGGCTATATTTAATGCTTGGGACAAAGTAACTATTAAATGAAGGGAACAAGAATACCTTCAAACAAATAGCAGAAATGTGTTGAAATTATAGAGAAATGTTGATAGATTCAGACACAAATTATTTACATCTTTGAGGTCGTAAATTATATGATTACTAATTGAAAAGAAAATAAAGAGGAAGGAAAATGATAATACGTTATAAACATCAATATAATATGTATAAGTATATAAACAAACATTGCTGACTCAGAAATCTGTAGCTTCTGTCTGGACTCTGGTTTTGATTAGTTTTCCATTGCAAAAATGTGGTTCGTTGGTTCTGTGAGATATTATAGCTATGAAGTAATGATTGAAGCTGATTTTGATGAGTAACTTTTTGGTTTCTGCTGCTATATAGTGAATAGGTTCTAGTATCTATGAGTAAGATTTATTATAGCGTGGATCTTATAGCTAGAAAAAGTATTCAATACAACTCTCCTATACCATTTTTCCTCGAGATTTATTTCTGGCTCACTTATTTGCAGTGACATTAACATATACTCGTTTCATAGTGAATTAGAATCCTATCTCCCCATAGCTTCTGGCTTTCGGCAAGGAGAGTTGGCCAGATGTTGACTTTAACACATTTCTAAATTCAAAAAAGGACTTTGAAACTATCTCTATATACCTATCTTTATAATTAGGCAGCTTAAAATTGCAATAAGCTAAAATGTGTTTGTAGTAGTTAAAATACGATGAAATATTTTGGCATCAGGACAGGTGTAGAACCTGCTGCATCAAGAATGATGTTTCAATGACAAGAGATGTAAGTAATTTCGGTGAGAAAATTGCTCACATCAAATGTAAATAAACTACTTTAATACTATAATCAATTTAAAAAATTCATAATTTTTTGTTTAAAAAAATTTCCAAAATTCAAACACTGCGAAAAAAAGACAATACCATTACAAAATTCAATGGTACTTTTCATTCACCTAGTCTTTAGGTTTTTATAACTGTTTTGACGAAATACGTTGAGCGATTATAAATAAACTTACTCTCTTCGTTAAAACATAGACAATAGCGTTAATCATATACAAATAAATCAAGTTTTATTCTCAAATTTGAAAAAAATGTAGGTGTGAAGTGTATATACAATAAAGAGAATTTTTATATATCACAATTTAATTACTATAAATCATGAATCGTTTTTGCTCTTCGTAGATGAATTTTTATTTTAGAGAATAACAATCATTGGAAAGAGAAAAATTAATTAAAATTGTTAAAATTAATTGAAACAACCATTTAATTTGAAAATTCCTTATATCATTTACTATCTACAGTCGGAAGTGCAATCGTTCTTTCCTTGTGAGCGATTTCATTAGGATGGTATGAGAATTAGATCAATGTGATATTTAATGTACAGATCAAATGTAAAGGGACAAGAATAGTATAAGCATTTAAGAATAGTATACAATTACGTTTCTAATATCAAATTATATAAAAAAATATGTTTTTTTAAAAAAGAAAAATTAAAAGGATTTTTTATTCGTATTGAAATTGAAACAATCAATGAATTTATTTTTCAGAGTATTCTGAATTAGAATGTGCTGTTGTAGCATATTCGCAAATGGAGTTTGCATGCATTTGATAATTTTGTTTTACTATTTGTCTTTGATAATTTTTTTTTTCAAATAAAAAAAGTTTTTCATTGTTCATAAATTTTTATTCATTTATTTGAATTTATTTTTTGGTTTTTTTCCAATGTCACTCCTCCTATTTCAACGTTATGATTGAAAAAACAAAAGAAACAACTCAGTACTCGCCTCCACACTTTTTCTTATATTCTCCGATAAAGATTTTGTTTCTTTCCATCCATATAATCACTAACTGATTACTCCAACTCTCTCGTAGTACATGGATAAAATTGCATGACCGGGCTACAGAGACAGCAGCACTGGCAGGAATTGTGATGGTATCCTAGGGGTCATGACCAGTCACAGTACAGCCTTTCCCTTAGGTAATACACTCTGTTGACGATGGATGATAGCTAGCCACTACCCCAGTGTCTGTACCCACTAGGGCCGTGAGAACCTACCACAATTCTTGGAGCTGATCTTCCTAATTTTTAAGGGGCTTCCCAGTTAGTTATCTCCACTCATATAAAATTATGGGACGTAGTAAGGTTTTGAATACTTTAGACGCAAACAATCAATCAAAAATAAATATCTTTCGCATGATCTAGAAATTTCACTGAATTTGTTACTTGAATAGGTATACCGATTCCCTCAAGAGACATTTCCCTCGATTGACTGAAATCAAAATTTGACTCGATACGGTAGTTAATTTTAAATTATAATGAGCTATTGCGTTTAAATGCATTTAAAAGTACAGATCGACAGACGATTCGACATAAACATTTATATATATTTAGATATTAAATATATATTCTAGATATTAAATTTGTGTGCCAATATTTTTTTCAGAATATCCGTTTACATTTTATTTCTATCGAGTTCATTTGAACAGTAAAATAGACAGCGAACTTTTGAAGGGATTCCATTCAAAATTTGTAAATATGGTCTAAAGAACACATGCCAAATTTCATTCATTTTGCTCAGAATGTGTTCAATTATTATGTTCACATAATGCCAAAAAAAATTTTTTTGAACACAGAGATCTGAAACTTAGAAATTCGTCGAAATCTTGAGTGTGAATTTGTCGGGGATTTTAATACTTTTTCTGCATTTTGTACATAAGGCGAAAAATTGCCACTTTCTTTTTTTTTTAAATGGAAAATCTAGGGAATCAAATAAAGACTACTCTGAAACATCTAGTATCTTGATTCTAAACCACCGGATAGCTTTAGTGTTGCTTTATAAGGGTACGTTAATCTAACTAAAAACTAAAACTCAACTACCGGAACTGAGAAAAATGAACTCATGTAACATTTTAAACCCCGACTGACTTCACTCCATTACGTATTCTCCATCATTTCCACTTCGCCTTCTTGCCCCATTCTAGTTAACTTCACTCAAACTTCGAGGCAAATGAGACAGTATCGAACTTCCACTTCGATCGTTTCCAAGGTCGCATGAAAAACGTGCACCTCGCAATCAGGCGGGACTTTTCTCAAAGGGGCTCACCAACGCAAATTTGCATATGACCTCGATGAAAACTTCCCGCCGTCTTGCCTGCTTTGTTGCTGCTGTCGGTCAGCGCTCTCTTTATGAGGTGGAACAGAGCTGGTCCGTTTTCTTGCGGGCTGGCACGAATGAATAATTGTTGGGGTCATGACTCCATTGGGGGTCATGGGGAATGAAGGGTGCAGTACGCGAGGCATCCTAATTAAGTCTCTCCCTTTACTAATTACGGGAGATTGTTTTTCGATCGTTAAAAGGATTGGCAGTGGAACATCCACTTCTTGCACAACACGTATAGGGAGGGGACTTTGAATAAGTGTATTCTTTTTTGAACTTTTGCATTTTAATGGGAAAAAAATGTGTGTACTACAAGAAATAACAAGATTGTGAATAATCAATGTAAACAGTTTAGACTCTTATTAAATTCTTATTGGACAAAAATAAATAATCGGTTTTGCAATTAATTAATGCCTTAACGTAATTAAAAGTCCTGGATGGTTGATCTTTTAAAATGAATGTTTTGACGCTGCTATTCATTCTGTCAATTGCATGATACACAGAATTCTCAAAAACAAAGAGAAAATTCCTGAAAACGAAAAGAAAATTGCAGAAAAAGGGAAGAAAGAAGTATCAATTATAAAATATTATCATGCAGTAATATTTTGGTCTGTAGATTTTTATCCTCTTTCATTATTCTTAGATTCCTTTATGAAAGTGAGCATTTAGAAAGAAATATTCTGATGTACGCTAAATCTAAAATTCTGTCTGCATAAAAATTTAAAATACTAACTTAAATTGTTAGAAGATTATGTTATTGTTTATTTTTTCATTTTAAACAATATTTTAATTAAAAGAAATCAGTTTGTTATTATTTTTTTTAAGGAACCCACTAATAATCAGACTATTTTGTCTTCAAAGCCTCATTCATCAATTTCTGAAAACTCAGAATAAAAAATAATTACATTTATACACTTTAGTTGGATGCTCTAAAAATATCTGTATCATTCGCCCCTGAGAAAATTTTAAGTTAGTTGAATGAATAAAAAGTTACAAGAATTTCATTTGCATAATTTTCTTCTTTAAATTCATTGTAAAGCGTATAAAGTTCTTTAAAATTTATAGTAAAATGATACCGTTTTTCGGAGAATTATTTCGTATTTACAATGTGAAGATTTATATTCAATTCCCTTTTGAATCTTACAAGTAATGGGACGCATGTTCATCGAATTATGCATTGAGAATATTTAGAAAATCCTTTTGAGAAATCAGCTCATCAAAAGTTTAACATAGTTTTTGTTTTTTCTTATCTGGGATATTTTGAAATGCAATCAAATATTATTAAACAGATAGAAGGCCTTATCTAAAATATATCACAGAAAACTGTTTAATTACAACCGGATTTAATTTATTCGGAACATTTTATTAATTTTTCTCAAATGGTAAATTCTTTAAGCGTTACAAAATTTCAAAACACATTTATAAATTTCCTATGAAATATATTGATTATTTAATCCTATAGTCGCTTAAATAATAAAAAATATACATATTAATTACATTCTAACAAATTCAATATTTTTAATTACAAGTAAATAATTCTTTAGTCAATGGTATATATTCTCTGGTTATAAAAAAGCATTAATCCTTTAAATGATTTTTAATAAAATTCTTAAATGTTAAACAAGTTGACTAATTCGCATTTTAGTTGGGCTCACAACAATCTTAGGTTGTTCTAGAACCATTTACAGTGACAATAACAATTGTATTCTTTCAGTAACGTTAACAGTTACCTGATAGCTATATAGCTACCAATAAAATGAGCTACAATGTAGGGCTGGTAAGGAAGAAAATTTGAAATGAAAGGAATTAGCAACAGTTTTTCAATGTGGCTATCAACATGTTTACGTTTCTAGTGTTATCCATGTACTCATCGACACAGAAGCTAAGTGCGTTTATTAAAAAGCTGCTTTTGGGTCTCATTATTAACAACAAATAATTAAACCTTACTTAAAGCAGACAATGTTTTTGGATTTTTTTTTTCTTTTGCCTTTTTCAATTTCTACTAATAGTTCGTACTCTCCCAACATATATTGATTTATATATCTTGTTCAAATTTTTAGTAGTTAATAAAATGCTTTTTATTCATCCCCTCAATTTCAAATACATTTTTTAAACTTGTAGTGGGTGACACTTGATGATAATACATGTGTTTTTTTTTCAAATATTAATTCATTAACTAAATTTAATTAATTTTTAATATTTTAAATAGAGTTTTTGCAGTTTATAAGGAAAATTGAAATCAACATGCAGAAGTTCAATTGATGAATGCAAGGATTTCAGTATTTTTCATGTGAAGGTGAAGAATGCGAGTTCAACTCTTGCGGAAATCAATAATTTTTTTATATTAAATAACTCTTTTGATAATTATTTAATAAAAAGTAACTAAAATTTAAAAAATTCTCTTTGTTGACCTTAATAGGAATTGAATTAAAAAAATTATATTAGCTGTGTTATAGAGATATATTAAAAAACAACTGGTGATTCAGCCGTTTGACGTTAAAGTAACTGCAGTGGAATTGGTAAATTTCTAATATTAAATAATTTATTGTAACATCAAAAGTCCAAAGTGTCGTACAGACTGTAGTACGTATTTCATTAAATCATTTCAATTATTCTCTCATAAAAATAATCATTAAAACAAAAATATTTTTGTAAATAATTGAAGTTCGAATATATTCATCAGCCTTAAGGAATTTTTATTTTATCGATAAATCAGAGAATTTTGATTGTTGATACAAAATGTTTAAACCAAAGAAACGAATTAATATATAAATCATGATTTGAAAACCCCTTTAATTTGTTATTGTAATTAAAGAATTTTTCCAGGAGCTCTCTATCTAAATAAAAATTGGAAGTCTCTGATAGTTCATATTGTTATATATATATGCTGAATGAATATTTACGAAATGCAGCTGCTTCGCCACGCGGATTATTTGCAGTTGAAGTAAAATGAAAATTTTGCTGAATAGAACAACAACAAAAAAGTTAATTTATTATCTTTCAGCTGTTCAGGAATCTTTAAATCTCATTCTATAATTGCAAATTTCTCTGAATTTCTGAATATTCCCAATATCTGTTTCTCCACGAGATTCATTCTATAATTACTAAGTTTATCTAAATTCTCAAAGGAGCTTTCAGTTTCACTCAAACTTTATTAAGCGCGTTGAGTATTCTGAACTACATTGATTCCCCTGGAATTATTTTAACTAGCTAATGCTTATTTCGACGAGATTCAACAGTTTATTCGAAAACAAATGCATAACTTTCGCTTCATTATTGTTGGAATTTCAAACGTTTCCAGAGATAAGTTATTAAATTAAGCTTGCGTTCAAAGAGAAGTAATTTGCAGTTTGAAAGCTGAAACAGAATACACCTGATCCAACTTCACATTTTTTTAAATTAATTTTCTGTGATTGAAAATTGAATTTATTCAATGAAAGCTATCAGTTTTGCATATTAGTTAATGCATTTTTCTTTGTCAAGTACCATGTTATAAAAAAGAAATCAAATGTAGAAATCGTGGAAGCGCATGATGTTTTTTGTAGTTTGTGGATTTTGAAGACTCAAAATGCACGGACAGAAAATTGGCGATTTATCGCTTTTCAGGGATCAATTTTTCGCTTTGAGAGTAATCAGAAAATGACAAAGAAGGTCGTTGCATTTGGCATCGCTAACAAAAATTTACAACTTAACAAGAAATGACCGCCTTAAAAGATTTTCCTACCCCCAAAACAAAAACGCAGATACTAGCTTTCCTTGAGCTTGCGGGTTATTATGCATACTGTGTGGACAATTTTTCTGTCCTCGCCGCACCTTAACCAACGAACTGAAGGATAACGAAAGAGCAGATTAGATGGACTCCCGAATGTATTCCAAAAATTGAAAATGGATTTGACAAAAATACCCGTTTTGCATGCCCCTGATTATTCAAAAGAATTTATAGTCCAAACTGATGCGTCTGATGTAGGGATGGGAATTGTATTCTCTCAATTAGATTCCGAAGGCAAGGAACACCCCATTTTATATCTGAGTAAGAAATTTTCAGACGCGGAAAGGAAATACAGCACTACTGAAAAGGAGTGTGCTAGTATAGTATACGCAATAGATTTAGCAAACTTAGATTTTACTTGGAGGGACAGCACTTCACTATTGTTACTGACCACAATCCGTTAGTTTGGTTAAAAACCAATGCGGTTAACAATCGTAGATTGATGAGATGGTTGTTGGCTTTAAATCATGCAACTATACTATCACACATAAACCGGGCAGTAAGCATCAGAATGCTGATGGTTTGAGCCGCTGTGACCTTTAAAAAGGGGGATACAGTGATAATTTTAATGTGTAAATGGTATTTTAAGGTGTAAATAGTGTTTTAATGTAAATTGTGTTTAAATGTATGTGTATTAGCATAATATGCCAGCCTCTAAGAACGGATTGTTGGTTCCACGACCCGGTAGTGACTTTCGTCCAAGACTGGACAAATGTCCCTTTCAAGGGGGGGGGATTTGTAATGATTCAGCTTCTCCCCGGCCTGACCATTGTGGTTTCTTTTTCACACGCTCCATAATTGCCATTTTCAGACTGGTTACCTCAATGGCGACAGTTTATGGCAGTGTAATTGCTTACAGATGGACAGGTGGAGAGCCCTCCTTTTAAGTACGGACAGCTGGGCCTTTAGAGTGAGTCCAGTTAAAGGACCACCGGTGCACTAATCGCGTCTGCGACACATATGTGTAGCCTGGATTCTTTCCATTGTGGATCACGAATATTCTTGCGGTCAACTGTAGACCAGTGAAGTTTTTGCCGAACGAGGATTGGAGAATAGGCAGTCCAAATGCTCCAATGTGGATGAGAGGTGGAGTTGAAAGAAGTGAGAAAAGGCGAGGTTTTTGGGGAGAGAAAGGAAAGACGAGGAGTTTTTGGTGGAGGAAGTCCAGAGTAGAGATCGGTGAAAGCATGGCGTTTGAGAGAAAATTCCACCCACCCGAGGAATTTGGTGGATTCCTGAGGCTAACCCCGGTACCAACGTGAGACTTTAACGGCCGGTTAGATGTTCTCGTGAGTTTCTCTGAAATATTTCGAGGAACTATTTTTGGGGTGTTGTACATATAACTTTTCACTTAACCTAGATGATAAATAGTATTTTTTCTGTAAATTAAAGCTGTAAATAAAGTAACTTGATTAAAACGCTACCCTTTATTTGATCGGACCAGATTGAGACGTTACATTCGTAATAAGTTATAGCCTGCCTAAAGAAGTACAAAAAAGTAATAAACACGAAACAGGGAGGGTAGGTACCAAAAGGTATAATAGTGTTATGTAAAATGAAAAGAACATTTCAATTAAAATCAATAATTATAGACGTGTGTTGCAATTTTTGAATTTATTATATATCATTCTTAAGGGATGTATTAATATTTTTACAGTTTTGCAAGCAGTCCAATCCACATTATTATGTTGCACTTAAAGTTTGGAGAATGAGCTTAAAAAATAAATTCTTAAAAAACATCAGAATTTCAGTTTTTTATAATTGTTATAGTTGTTATTATTGTAATTTTTTTATATTTTTGGCAATTTGAAGAATAAATCGACATTTCTTTCTTGGTAAAACTGTTAATCAAAAGAGGCTTGCATATTATAAACTAGACCAATATTTTAAAATCCAATTTTAATTTTTATGCAAACCCAATTTTACCGTGGAGTATCCTTAGAAACAATGGTACTTGGCTTAAGTAAACAATATATTTTAATTTAAAAGCAACTTAAATACTATTTGGCATTAATTTCTGCAGGCCAATATATGTTTTTTTTTTATAGAAAACAATTTCCAAAGGTATAATTTATACTTTAATATTAAACACAAACAACAAATATAAGGATTAAGAGCATTATGAAAATAAAATGCATGCATCAAGGCATACTTTAATTTTTATTAATAGAAAACCACAAAAACACGTGAAATTAACATTAAGCTTACTGAATGCTTTCTATTTTTCACTTTATCTCTCTGATTTTTATAGTGGCACGTACAACAAATTAATTGATCTGACACAGACTAAACGACATAGAAAAATTATTTCTCTTAAGATGAAGCTTTCCCGAAGTATATCATTCTATTTAATAATATATTACGAAGCAAACATAAATTAGTATTTAAAAGATATAATGCAACATTTCTTAATGATGATTTCCTCTATTCAAATATTTTAATATAAGATGACAAAACTTTTCGATATGATTCAACAACATGGAGATTGATGATATACTGTAAATAGAAAAAAAAAACTGAAACGATATAAGAAAAGATGACTTGAAACATAATTTAGACTAGCATGGGTGCGGTTAAAACTGGATATCATATTTACCATTTAAAAAGCGCTTAGAGTACATTGAGAAGATAGGAACTACCAATATTGTCGTAAGAATTCAGGAAAAACAATTATAAAGTATGGATGAAATCTATGACGGGAGGTGACTAGCAATTAAAGAAGTTTCGATTTCTCATTCCTACATCGTTCCTTTTTCTACAGCTTGTTCAGGGGACTTTTTAGCCATGTATTCCTTTTTACTTTCTCCTACATGTTGCATAAAATATAGTAATAATCAAAAAAAAAATTCCAACAAAAAATCTTACGTTTTAGGCCTCCTGGAATCTGCAAAGCACATTTTTGGAAAATTGCCATGTGTCTGTGACAAAGATTATTCAAAAACTTTGTGAGTTGGGTGATTGAAATTTGGTATACACCCTTTACACCAAATTTGCATATTTCTCAGAAATTGTAAGTAAAATATGTTCAGAGGAAGTCCAGCAGCTCGAATATAAGTGAACACGATAATTACAAAATGAAGACAGCTAGATGTGATTCGGTACACAGATTTAATATCTGTAATGTAGACAACTGTCAAATTTTGAACCAAAATCAACAAAAGGTGATCGCCTGTCTATGCTTTCAGAAATATGTAAATGGGATAGTTAAAAACGGAACGGTTCTTTTGTTACTAATTACACTTTACAATCCCACTGATAGTTATCTGTGAGTGATTTAAGCTGAAATGATCGCCTCTTTTTCAATAGCGCTAACTAGGGCCAAGAGTACGACCTAGCTATTTCATGAGTAACATTCGCTTGCACAACTCCTTTTAACAGAAGGACACATTCACACACCTCACAAATAGTGTTGAGGTTTCAATAATGACGGAACGTTTTGAGATTTAAAGAATTTATTGATTCTCCGCTTTGTAGAAGTTAGTTTTGAGATTGCCTTTGGTGTCGCTGTTACATCAGTGATGTTACAAGGTCTAATGAAAAGTTACATATACTGCTAGTGGGCGTTATAAGTGAGAGGCGGAGCATTATGCTTGCGTAACAAATAGAACAAGGAAAAAGAACAACCATGCGCGAACCGGAATGTCCAGATAATGAGGAAGACATGCTACCCCTATGTCACTACGCCGGCTACCTAATGGCATAAGCATACGAGGTTTTGTGAATACAAGTGAAGTTTTGTGCCAAATCTTTGTTTCAATAGTTTAAATTAATTTAAAGCACAAATTCGATTTTCAGATATTATTAACCATATGCTAACGATTAATCAGCAAAAAATATCGTCAAGGATAACAAGATATATTCAGTAAAAATGCTAAATCCACACTGTTAATATTTCATTAACTAGTACGCCAGTTCCATGCAAGCTGTTTTCTGGCGTGACAAATTTATTAGTGAATATGGGAGAAAATTTTAGAGAGTTCACTCATACTGGTTTCTTTCTTATATACAAAATATAAAATTTTGCAATCGGCAAATAATTCTATCCTAAGATTTTGATAATCTCTATGTTTTAGACCCCACCCCCCAAATTCGAAAAACATATTTTTAGCATTATGTCTGTTTGTCTGTCTGTGAACAAGAGGATTCTAAAACACTATGAACTACAAGAATGAAATTTATTATTTGGACTTTATATTAAGTTAGTATATTTTTGAACAAAACCCCTCATTTTGTATATTCGTCTGTGTATCTACAAGTAAATACGATAACTTTAATTTGTTCACTGTTTCAACCTTTTAGAAAAGTGCGTATCCAAATTGTGTCGCCATATTTTGCGATGTTGAGTACACTCTTCAAGCACATCGTATGTGTAACATGAAATTATGTAGTAATGAAATAACTTTTATTTTTTTATTTCAATAATCGCATTTATTTAAACATTTTTTTTTTTTTTGCTTATTAACGAAAAGGAACATAAAAAATTAATTTATAATTTTAATTTATTTTTTGAGAATGGTATTGAAAAAAGCATAATTCAAAATGTTGTACTTTTTTACATGATGAGTAACTCTCATAAACAGTTGCGTGATTAAAATGAAAGGAGCTAAATAGATAATGTTTGAAACACTGGATAAACATCTAAAATTCGTATAAAATTTTGAGCCAAATATGTCAAAGAGTCCGCCGTTACCACTTTTATCTTTTCATGCATATAACCGCCGTAACTGAAAGAATTAGATTGATGAAATTTGTCATATAATCTTGTAACTACAATTATAGTTCTATGCTAAATTTTCGGTTTCAATTGGTTCGAAAAAAAGCGTTCCAAAATACACATTCAATTTGTGCCATTTTATTATATTATGACAGATTCAGTAAAAATGCTAAATTATGTCAAATATATATGTTCCTTATTTACTGTTCACCAATGCCATATAAGACGTTTGAGATAAATTTAGATGAAAAGAGCGCGATAACACTCTGAGGAGAGGAGATGACATCCAAATAAGAGACATTACTTCCTCATGAATCTGGTTTGTTTTGGTCTTTTCTTCCCCTTTAAAAGGATATTTGTGGAATTCAGTCGTTTATAGCTTTATTAAAACCAAAGGGGGAAAGCTGAATTTCTTTACATAATCCTGAATATTTTTTTCAAATGTATTTAAAAATAGTTAAAATATTTGAATTGAATATGGTTTTTAACATCAGAACAATACTTTGTATACTTAAACTCTGTTTCTTAAGGAATCTTGATTAATTTTACAGAGATTAGACCCAGTCACCTTTATTGCAACAGCTCATATTGTCATTGTTCTTTTTTTGAATAGAATTTTCATTTAAAGATTTAAAGTAACTGTTTGCGTGAAAATTCTCAAATTGAATCTATGGTTTTATATTTTTCATTGAAAAAAAATCATGTGAAAACAAGACAAACATCTCAACTACACAATCAATAATTATAATTTCAAAATGATTTATACTTATTTTAATTTAAAATGAAGCGAGCAAGTTTTTCTCTATATTATCTGTGCGGAATAGGTCAGATTTTCGTCTACACCTACTTTGACACTTGCCCCACAAGGCGGGATCTCCCACCCACAAACGGTTTACAAACATAATCTACCGGGCAGTTTTCTTTGGTTATCATAGTATTGCTTGGAAAAAGTTCACAAACTTTTGTTTTTGTTTATTCGTTACTGCCATTTTCTCTTGGCATGTAGTTTTGCTAATCATTCAAATTGATAGATTAGAGTAATAGCTTGCTTTTTTTGTTATGAAGATAATTCAGTGATTAGTTATAAAAAATAATAATATTACACTTGGTGCTTCGTCATTCAAGAACAAATTATTAGTCATATTTGTTCATTCATTACAAATATGACTAATAATCTGTGGGTTTGAATTTATTTAATAATACCATAATTATATAAAAGATATAAATTTATATAGACTATGCAAGATAATTCAGCGTGTACGTTACTTTTAAAGTATATAATTCATTATTTCACAGAATATCTTGATAAATATAATCAAATTGGTTAATTATCTGATCAAATTAGTTAAAGTGTATAATAAATTAATTCCACATATTGAGTATTTAAAATATTTAATATAATTACTAGTACTATAAAGTAATTAATGATAGACAATTTAAGTGTAAAATAAACTATTGAATTATACTAAGCTAATATACTAATTATAATATAAGCTGTTTATACAAGGTTATGCTAAAGTCGTTTTTATAATACACTTTTTAATGTTAGATAGTCAATGATAATAATGCATAATTTAACTGAGTTATGCCGCATACAGAATGTTATTTATAGTACTAATACTACACAAATATATATATACTAATTAGTATTCTCACTTAAAAGCCTTTTAAATTCAGTATTTTATTTTAATACATTTTGTATTACGATATGCAATATCTAATATTAGCAAATTAAATGAATGGCTTTAGTTATTTTTGCATTTTAACAAGGTGGATCGTTATTTTGTGAAATAACCAGCAAAAACACAAAATAATTTATATTTTATTGATTTTATTAGTTTCATTGTTTCGGCAATTTAATTGAAATAAAGTATTTCACACTTGAACACATTAAA
>JAPMOQ010032104.1:7389119-7403934 GCA_026543055.1 Argiope trifasciata | reverse complement strand
ACGTTACCTAGCATACTTTCGTCAAAATTCCCCGCCTTTAATGTGTTAATATTACTTTTCTAATAAAACATATTTAAATACAACTTTATGCATACTTATTCGTGCTTGCTGACTGTTTAGATACACATATCGACACATACAAAACTTTTTTTAAAGCATTAAGAATTTTTTAAAAACAGTTTTGGGTATTTTGAAAACTGTAATAATACATTATAACTTGATTCGATTACTTTTAAAAAAATGGTGAAAAATCATAACTTCTTTTATCAACAGAATGATATCAAAGTGATCATTGCTATATCTTAATCAATATATTTTGTTTATATAGTTTGATTTTCTAGTAAAAAACATTCATTAGATAGTTATCACCACTCACGAATTTACCAAAGATGTTCGAGCCATTTGCGCATAATAGTAGTCCTGAAAATGTTTGCATATCTTACACAAGTAATGAAATCGAATTATGCGTTATTGCGTTAAATGACATTCTAATATTTTCAAACCTTTTTATATTAAAATAGCAATAATACATTTCACTTAGTCACAAGGTGAAATACTTTACCACAAACTATTTAAGATCCAAAATGTCACTAAAATTTATATATTTAATTTAGTGAGTTCATTTTAGCGTTTCTTAACATCTGACTTTAATTATTTATCAACAAATAACTTAAGTAATTAAGAACAGCTCTTAACGGGATGTCGATGCGTTAAATAATATTCGACCCTGCATAACCGAAAATATTGTTATCCTTGCTATATGAATCTCAACATGTTATGTGCACATTAAATATTGGACTCATACTATTACAAAATAGTATTTGAACAAATACTATCTTATAAAACTTATTGCAAAGTAATGAAATAAAATGCTGAAATGAAACATCAAATAGGATATTTTCAAAATCATAGATCCAAATGAAAAAAAAATTAAAATGAGGTAAATTTAATAATTAAATAACTAATTTATGCAGACATGAAGTCTGAATAATGTGACTTTTTAAAAAGAAAAAAGAAAAAAAAAACACTTCTGCCATTGTCATTTAGAATAAAAATCTCTGGAATTTTATACAAACCTTTATAAAAGTAATGATATAACTTGCTGATCTGAAAAACACACCAACGTTGATTAAACATTATTTTCGAATTTAACTATTAAATAACTTATCAGGCATGAATACTGAAATAAGAAAAAGGAAACTTCTACTATTGCCAATTAGGAAAGTATTAATCCTGGGATTTTTATACACTAATTTAAAAAAATTAATGATGCAAAACACTGAGGGTGAAAAAAGGAAAAGAAACGCAAGAACGTTTATAAAAACTTAAAAGTTGTTATTTTCATAGATGCGAACCGAAACATTGTAGCAAAGCATTATAACTTGCTTGCAAATTACTTCTTAATATAAAATGGTTAATAATTATTTTTATTTACGGAATAAATGCATAATCTTGAATGAGCCCATTTTATCTTGATATTTTGATAATTTTGCAGCAAACAACTTAATTAAGCTGCCCGAGCACTTAACAACCTGCGTCCCTGTCATAAACAAAGAAATCTCCACCATTGCCATTTGCGTCTCGTCTCGCCATTCGGGGAAATACAAGTCCTAGAAAATTTATGCACACTTTATACAGGTGATGAAATAGAACGTTGAGAAGGAATTTCCGCGATATTCACACTTTGTAGAGCCATCTGCCGAGCACATAACGCATGCTCTTCCCCAACACATGCTTAGAGTGTGTACCAGATAATGGGCCCTCTCAGAACTGAAGCAGGCGCAGCAGTTGGTTGCTCGTAAATGAACTTTACTAGCCTCTCGTCCTTCGATAAGCGTGATATATCCAATAATTCAGTTTAGCTAAGTATTCTGTGTATCGCCTACGCACTTTATAAGCATTCCGTTTACTTCGTACATTAAAGTTTTATGGTGTAATGAGATCGGACCGCGTACATAAAAGCTGGTGTTAGATCCTGCAGCGCCTATTGCAGCTATCGCTTATAATTAAATCTTAAGAGAAGGAATGGAAGGCCCAAGAACGGTTTTTCCGTTCCGGGAGGACTTTGCTGCTTATCTCCCCAGAATATATAAGTAGATGTCTAAAATGAAATCAATGTAGATGTGAATCATCAAAGGCATCTGGGTCTGCCTTAAAAGATGGTCAAAAAATGTTAGAGTTGTCTTTTGTAAATAAGATAAGACAGGGAGGATGCTAAAGATGTTTACTGAATGTTTATTAAAATGGAGTTTTAGGTGCTTTTAGTGCAGATATAGAATGAGCTAGATACGATTCGTTATTAATATTACTTTGGTGCCTGGTTCCCCTAATGTATTTAATGGTAGATTTTGTGTGTGTGTGTGTATTTTTTCTTTACTGTTTCAAAACATTTCGTTTATTAAAATGCAATTTTATGTATTTTTAGGGCAACCATGGAGTGTAACAGATACGATTCTTTTTAATATTATTACTGCGCTTTATTTCACTAGCGTATTTAATGATGGGATTTTTTTTGCGACCTTTCTTTATTCTTTTGAAACATTTTGTTGCTGAAAATCTCGAAATATTTTTATTATTATGCTTTATACACTCAAGGAAATTAAAAGAGGAAAAAAAAATTGTTTGACTAATTTTCTGTTGAATATACTTTTTATGCAAAATTTCGAAATGTTTTGCTAGAATTCAAAATTGTTATAAATGATTTAAGTGGAAAAAATTATTTATGATTATTTCATTGCTATAAATTAAATACACCTGGTGAATAGTTAGCTCATTGTAAATTTTAAGTGTGTTTAGTTATAATTATATCTTTTATGCATAATATAAGTTCATGATTCCCTCTTTATTAAAATTAAGTAAATATAATATGGCATGGGTGACACTAAATAAGTTATTTAGAGCTCATTAAGATGGAACTTATGCATTTTTAATACAACTAGCTTATGTATATAACATATAAGGCTCTTATCTTATTTATGTTGCTTATATCAAAATAAAGCTTATCTAAGTTTATGATGGAGTTATGTTTTTGATTTGTTGCATTTTTTTCATGGCAGAAAATTCTATGAATCAAAAATAGAACAAAAAGAGGGTAAAGAAAATATTTATGAATGAATTTTAAAATTTAATGCAATCAAAACAATTATTTTACAGTTCTTTTTTTTTCAGTAGTTTTTTTTTTTCTTTTCTCGATTTGTGCTTTACATTTGAATGAAGATAAGCTATCAGAAACCAGTTGTTGATTTAAAATTATCAATTCTCTAAAAAGAATTTGATCCAAGTATGTTTGCACAAGCTTGAACCAACTGCATTCATTACAAAACAGAATACATAATACAAAGAAGAAAAATTGTAGAAATTACAACTTCAGATTTATATTATTTATTTTGAGGAAAGAATCATATCTCAAATTTTACATTTTAGACTTGTAAGTTCGAGACTTTTCAATTTAAAAAATCCACTGTATCTTCAGACTTGTTGCATACTAAATTCGTCAAAATTTCAAGTGTGCTTCTGCTATTATGGTGCGAAGGTTGGAGAAGTGATGATGGCTCAAACGTTATCGTTTGGTCAAGGTTTCCTTAACTAGCATTACAAATACGATTGGAAATCTTGAATGTTTTTCAGAGTTTATGGCAGGCAGACATTTTTCTCCAAACTGTCGTTAAACAAATTTTCTTACAATTTATAATAAATTGGAATGGGAAATTAATTAAAGTGATTGATAATGACATATAATGATAACTATATATCCAATTGCCAATTAGAATTTTAATTTAATAAAGCAATATTGGGGAGTTTTAGGGGGTTTGGTTTGAATTTTTTCCTTCTTGGCGAAAATTAGATACCCGATTCTTCTGCTTTACCGTTTAATCGATGGATAAATATCATATATTGTTTATTCTGTTTCTCAACACCAGGGAGATCGGAATAACTTTCCCAGATTGCAAATAATAAGCTTGATATGATTTCTGAAATTATTAAGATAAAAATTCCTTCAATATATAAACTTATTATCATATGAGAACATGATATTGTTTTGGTTTAAGGGTTTTGAAGCCTCAAAATACATAGACAAAAAATTGGTGCTTTTACACCTTCTTCATGGTCATATTAAACGACTTATCGCCAGCTAAGATAACAACTTGATTCCCAGTTTATTAATTCCCTGAATTCTTACGAATTGTCTTAATTATTTGAAGTCGTTGATCAGCTTAACCCGATTCTGAAACAATCACGAGAAAAGCAGATTACGCATGCGTTCATATGAAAAAAAAATTTTATTTTTTCCTCCATCTCAAAACTGGTTCAGCTCCCAAACTTTGTTTGAAAGTTAGTTCTTATACTTATATAGATATAGATAGTTAGATAGATATAGATATAGATAGTTAGATAGATAGATAGATAGATAGATAGATATAGATATAGATATATATACACTGAAGTGACAAAAGTCATGGGATAGCAATATGCAAATATACAGATGGCAGTAGTATCGCAGCGAAAAAGTATAAAAGCACAGTTCGTTTTCCAGAGCTTTCATTTGTGTTCAAGTTATTCATGTGAACAGGTTTTTCGTGATTTATGACGGCACGACGGGAATTAACAGACTTTGAACGTGGAATGTTAGTTGGAGCTAGACGCATGGGTCATTCCATTGCGGATATCGTTAGTGAATTCAACATTCCGAGATCCACAGTATCAAGAGTGTGCCGAGAGTATGAAATTTCAGGCATCCCATCCCATCATGGACAGCGCGGTGGGCGACCACCTGCACTTAACGACCGAGACCGCCGACTTCTGTGTAGAATGGTCAATGTTAATAGACACGCAACACTTCGTCAAATAACTGCAGGAATCAATGTGGGACGTACGAGGGACGTGTCCGATAGGACTGTGCGGCAAAATTTGTCTTCCTTGGGCTATGACAGCAGAAGACCGACTCGAGTGCCTTTACTGACAGCACGACATCGCCTGCAGCGACTCTCCTGGGCTCATGAGCATATCGACTGGTCCCTAGACCAGTGGAAAAACGTGGCGTGGTCAGATGAGTCACGATTTCAGTTGTTACGAGCTGATGGTAGAGTTCGAGTGTGGCGCAGACCCCACGAAGCCATGGACCCAAACTGTCAGCAAGGCACTGTTCAAGCTGTTGGTGGCTGCATAATGGTGTGGGCTGTTTTTACATGGCATGGACTCGGCCCTCTGGTGCAACTGAACCGATCATTGACTGGAAATGGTTATGTTCAGCTGCTTGCAGACCATTCATGGCCTTCACGTACCAACACAAAGATGGGATTTTTATGGATGACAATGCGCCATGTCACCGGGCCAGAACTGTTCGCGATTGGTTTGAAGAACATTCCGGACAATTCCAGCGCATGATCTGGCCACCTATATCGCCTGATATGAATCCCATCAAGCGTTTATGGGACATCATCGTAAGGTCCGTTCGTGCCCAAACTCCTCACCATCCACACTTTCACAATTATGGACGTCTATACAGACAGCATGGCTCAATATTCCTGCAGAGGAATATATATATATATATATATATATATATATATATCTTGCGTGCACATTTACAGGTACTTGTTTTGCGGACATTAAACATTTTTTTCAAACATTTTGTGTACGTATGTATATATATATATATATACACTGAAGTGACAAAAGTCTTGGGATGACTGTTAATATCGTGTCGGTCCTCCTTTTTACCAGCGAAGTGCAACAACTCGATGTGTCATGGAGTCCACAAGTCGTTGGAAGTCCTCTGCAGGAATATTGAGTCATGCTGTCTGTATAGACGTCCATAATTGTGAAAGTGTGGATGTTGCAGGAGTTTGGGCACGAACGGACCTTTCGATGATGTCCCATAAATGCTTGATGGGATTCATATCGGGCGATATAGGTGGCCAGATCATGCGCTGGAATTGTCCGGAATGTTCTTCAAACCAATCGCGAACAGTTCTGGTCCGGTGACATGGCGCATTGTCATCCATAAAATCCCATCGTTGTGTGGGTACATGAAGGCCATGAATGGCTGCAAGTGATCTGCAAGCAGCTGAACATAACCATTTCCAGTCAATGATCGGTTCAGTTGCACCAGAGGACCGAGTCCATGCAATGTAAAAACAGCCCACACCATTATGCAGCCACCACAAGCTTGAACTTCAGTGTATATATATATACATACATACATACACAAAATCTTTGAAAAAAAATGTTTAATGTCCGCAAAACAAGTACCTGTAAATATGCATGCAAGATAATTATAAATACTAGCAAAATCCAGAATAATAAATTATAAATATCTTAGTTCAATTTTGTCAGCATATTCCATTAAGGATTTGTCCGTATCTCAATGATAAATTCTTAAAATGAAATATCATACCCAATCATAATTTCTATGAATAATGAAAAAATGCATTTTTTGATATTAACCAATACCTGGAAAAAATCTACACATATTCCTAAAGAACCATAATTTGATGCATTATTATTCTAATTTGCTAAATTAACAAATTTGTAAAATGAGACTTAGAATGATTTTTTTTATAGATGATATTTTTAATTTAGCGAAAGGGAGAAAAAAACTAGAAGACAAATGAGATTTTAACGAATGTTTTAAATATTAGACAGCTGCGGCCACAATAAAAAAATTCAGATACATATATACATTTTTCGAATAACATAGAGAACTTTGAGTTTTTCTTTAAGTATTATTCACAAAATATTTTAATTTTACTTTACTTAAAAATACCTCTTCCGTGTACAATAGTTAAAGATAGAAAAATTGCTTGTCGAATTTAAATTAAACAATATTTTCAAATTTGAAAAAAGGTGCTCGTTATCGTTTAAATTGGTTAGGGAAATATCATATTTCTAGGAATTATTTCAAAATTCATTTATTCCATTAATTAAAAATGATACTTTATATTCTCATGAGACTTTTCATTATTTTACTTTTTATTAATCTTTTTTTAATAAAATGCGAAATATTGGATAATATTTCATTTTTAAATCTGTAGTTTTACATAAATTAATTGGCTTGCTATACATGAAATATAATATTTAAAGAAATTTTAGTGCTAAATTTTTATAAAATACTTTCGATAAGATTATCCATCTTGTAGTGTCAAATTCTTATTCTGCAAAGAAGATTAGAATAAATCATATTAAGTATTAAAATTCAGTATTAAAATTTAATACTGAACAAACTGACGTTTTAAATTTTGTAGATTAGTTCCAATAATCTATAAAAGAATGTTATTATATTTCACATTTTGAATTTTAGATTAGCAGTAATTTATATGAACAACTTTGAAGAATGGCCTTTTTTTTAAAGCGGCAATGTAATCTTGTATTCTCTTTGGATAAAATTTTCTAATTTTTTGTTCAGTTAAATATCAGAAGCCGAAACACTCTTAATCACTATCAGACATTTTTAATTGGCATTTTTAAGGAATATTTTGATATCTTGCAACATTTAATCTTTTAGAAAGCAAGCAAAAATTCTAGTTTTGATTTAGGTGTTCTTTAATACTGAATTAGAAATAAGAGCTATTTCGTTTTTACTAATTTTTTTTCCTTCATGGTAACATGTTTTTTAAAAAATCTACTTTATTACAATAAAATACCTTCATCTTTATCATAACTATTTTTAATTTTCAATAAATTTTTTCTAACTCTTTTGCATTTTTCTCGACTAATTTATTACTTGAATTTTAAAATGCAATTTTGCTAAAATAAATTGAAGAAGTTTCCATTGCATAGATTTACATGAAATAAATATAAAGTATAATTAACTTGTTCATGCTTTAGATTAGAAGAACTTTTCATGTACAGTTTTACTTTTTCAAATGAATTTAATTAAAAAAATTACTTTGGAACGCAATTTTATTATTGAAATTTATTGTTACCTTAATTCAGTAACAAATCACACTCACTACAAGTTCTCAATCAAAATTTAATTTTATTCAGGGCAGACTGAAATTAACTTCTGAAAGTGTTCTAATACAGAAAGCTTCAATTAAAAAATTGCAATTTTTTGGATTATCTGGAAATGAGCAAAAAATCGATTTCTAAATTTCTTTTTTACAAACATGAAGAAATCAAGACTAAATAAAATTCTTCGGTTACCAAAAAATAATCCAATTTCATGCTTGTTCTTTTTTTAAAAAAAAATAACGTGTTGACTTCTTTTAATATTTCATTCACACTGAAATGGATTCAAACCGTCTGCCCTTTTTTGTTAAATAATAGAATCTATAATTAATTTCTTATTTATGGCATGCAATCCCTTTTTTCCTGACAGATTGTTGTTTCGAACATTAAATTATATTTTTCTAATTCGTCTACATTTAAAAACTCTGGGATTGCACTCATTTACACAATGATTTTTGCAATGTGCTATTAAAACCATTAAAAAATTGTATTACATTGATTTGCAAAGTAAAATAGTTAACTGGATTCTGCTGCAAGCAATAAAGATCGTTCATTTATATTTTGAATTTCATTAGTTGTATCTTTTAAGATCGCTGAATATTAAGTAAATTTTATTACGATATTAAAAAAAAAAGAATGCAACAATTATTTTGAGTGTTCTAAAAATATTTCATACCCAGAATTTTTTTCCATTTTTATACGTTGTGAATTTTTACATTTGTATGAGGAAAATTATGTCACTTTTTATCTATTATTCCTCTTTTTATACTGTCAGTAACAATATTCCCCAGAGAAATTGGCCAAGAGATAAATATTTCGTTTGTAATGTATAAAGACATACAAAGAAATTATTTAATTTATTATCATTTCTTTGAACTATCCAGATGGATTTTATCGAATCCCAATAGAAATCTATAATAAAAAGACTAGATATTAGCGAATAGTTACGATAACAAATCTCCCTACCGAACGGGTATTTTTACTAGACTAAATATATAGCCTAAAATATAGTTTTTCGTTTCAAGAAATTCCATGGTTGAAATTCCAAAGGAATTATACATTTTTTAAATAGATTTTTACAAAATGATTTAATTTTCTCCCTAACATGAATTAGTCTATTCTCTTTAAAATTTATACTAATATAGATTATTTTACTAACTATTAGGATAACAAACAACAAAGATTAAAAGTTAGGTTCACAAAAAACTTTAGTCCATTGTATTTTTCTTTTAATTAAGCGATTCAAATTCTAATCGTATTGCGCATAATTTTATTTTAAGATTTTTATTGACTTTTGTAGGAAGATAAGTTTTAGTTCCTTACATGAATTAATCGAATAAAAATATAACCTTATTTACGATGCTAAAGGAACTATTCAAATAACAAAAATCGCCGTTGAACGTATACGTTCATTAACCATCTTTTCAATGTATTTTTGCATTTAATTATTCAAATTTCATTGGTATTGTACATTTACTCTTTATAATTTTCTTTTTAATTCTACGATTCAAATTTCAATGCCATTGTACATTTTGTTAGCAAAGATTTATATCGATATTGCAGGAAGATTAACTTTGATTCCAAACATGATCGAATTCTCATAAAAATCTATCCTAAATTTACGATTACTTAACGAACTATTAAAATAACAAACATCGAGGTTGAGCGACTATGTTAGTCAATCATCCTCACAATGCATTTTTGATATTAAATATATCATTCAAATTCAAATGTAAAGCATTATAAAATTTCTTGCAACATTACAAAATTTTATATGGCCAAATTTGTTAGAAAATTTACTTTGGGTTCTTACATGAACTAATCGAATAAAAGTTTATCCTAATCTAGGATGGCTTAACGAAGTTTCGGAGTAACGAATAACGCCGTTGAATGGTTATATTAACTATCTTCTCATTACATTCTGGTTTTAATTAGGTCGTATAAATTTCAATAGTACTCTAATAAATTATTTATATCGACATACTTCTAGGAATATTTACTTTGGATTCTAGAGAGAAACAACTGAATTCTTATTATTTTTTAAACCACAATAATTCGGCTGTCAGTTAGCAAACATCATCTTTAAATGAATCTGGTCTTAACTGATCCCTCGCCCTATTTTTGACCTCCAATTTAATTCAAAATCCAATGGTGCTTCGCATTCTTTTGTGAAGCATTCACGCGGGTGTTTACCTAGGGATATTTCTTTTAGATCATGTTATTTCCTTTCCTTACAAGGTGATGCGGAATGTTTTGGATATTATGTCCAGTGCATTGTGTTCATTGGTCGGGCGCTTTCCATTAGCTTAATGTGCAGAAAGCCCCTCTCAGCAAACAAACACACCCAAATTACGGGTCCATTCATCACTCGCAGTAAAGGAGGTCAGCCAAACAAAAGCCGTTACTGCTCTCTCACTGCTTATTTCATTAACAAACTTCATCCGGAATCTATGGGCAAAGAAAAATCAATGAAACAAAACCAGAATGATGAGCCTTTGCGTAAAGGAAACTTAACAAAGGAATGTCTTTTATTTACACCATATAGATGATTATTTACATTTTATATAAATGTTATTGCTCTCAAAGAATTTAATGAAGTATTTCTTAATCATTTGTCATTATGTAATTTTGTATTGACCTGATTTTATGAACCTTCATTCTGGATATTGGTGAATGTTCAACTAAACAGAATATGTATTTAATTAATAATAAAATACTATAATAGTAACATATTGTCAAATTTCATTTTCAGATATCTTTTGTGTCTCATTTTGTCCACTTGGTTATGACTGTATTTATAAATACCAAGAAACAATTAAAATGTTTTTGTACACAAATAACAATGAGTCATAGAAAAAAACTAAATGAATGGCGTACATTTTCACAAAGTTACAAATATAAAAGTAATTAATCGAAAATGAATGAAATTCATTGATTATGTTGAATATTTGTTGAAATGTGAAATTAAATTGACCAGTTTATAAAAATGCTTAATTTATAATATGCCTTGCTTAAGGTCACAGTATGCCTACATCTGTTCTATTTCTGAATGGCCTAGAACCGGATGTGCAATTCTGTACACATATTGGAGAAAGAGTCTTTAAATAAAAACAAGTGAATAATTGAATTAAAATAAAACTAAGTAGCAATGAAATAATTATTTTTAAAAATTTAAAAAGGAAGTGTGAAAGACAATAATTTTGAGACACAATTTACCATTTTTCAATCAAGCTTATTTATTCACTTTGATCATATTTGTGTAAACATTTCTTGAGCCATATATGTAGTATCTTTACGTAAATATTACCAATTCATTGTTCTGCTCATGGTAATAGAATGTCCATGTTCTTTTCATGCTTTATTCTTCCAGTAACTTTCTAAAAGACATTCTTCATAAAATTTTCTTTCTTCTTACTTTCTTAAAAATTATAAACTTTAATACTTGATCACAATGATTTTTAAAAAATATTTTTTAATTATGAATTTTATTTTTATAAGTGTTTATATATTATATACGTTCCCAAGTCATGACACGGCAAAATTTTTGAACAAACTTTCAATATAAGACATTGGCATTGGTCACATTCTGTTTATCTTGTATCTTTGCTTTCTATGAAACTTGACTTTACTAATACTACTCATACAGAGCAGATATAAGCTTTACAGTATTTTTCCTGTGCTTTGTGTTTAAAAAGGCTTAGTAATTTTCTTAATATGATTGATATCAGTAAAGTTTATATTACATTGGAAATACTGTATAGTGCAATCCTATAACCACATTGAAACCGGCAGCCAATTTCAAGCACAACATTTCATCCCGCCTCACACATGTACATAGTTATTCGCATGCCATAGGAGTAGAATTGTTACAAAAGAGCATATTAGAACTCTATCTTTGGTGATTAATAACATGGAATGTACATTTTGGACTTTTCTGTCTATTTGAAACAATTACAATTGAAGACACAATTTTTTTTAAATCATTGCATTTTTGAGCTATCATCTTTACATGCTTGTGTAAATATAAACCAACAATAGCCATACAGGAAAATACAGTCAACTCTTTGCTAATTTGCTTCCATTTGATATTATCTACACTCTAAATGTTTAATATGTGTACCAAATTTCAACCATATGGTTCTCTTCATTTTTCTGTAATCAAATTCACATCCAATTGGATAGCCGACTAGACAGACTTTTTTGAATTTCACTCAAAATTTGTAAGAAATGTATATAAATTTGTTGCAAAACCCATACGCCAAATTTTAACCGCAAAGCTCAAATATGTAACTCCTCTAGATCTTTTTTTAGTATATTTCGTATATGGGAAAACAGAAGTAATTTTTGCTTCACTAAATTTAATCAAATCAAATATGTACATTGTAAAATTTGGTTAAGAAATTGTTTAAAACAACAACCATGAGAAAAATTAAATATTTTTATTCACTTTTTGGTATGAAGTATCATCGCTATTTTGTTCTTGTTTTTAATACAAAGAAGACGATAAGAATGTCTGTAAAAATTTCAATATTATTATTATATTTTTAATTTTTCCTTAAATAATTTTCATAAAAACGTGAAAAAATATTTCATTTTCTCTGTTTTCATATTTATCTTTAAAAAAACTATTTCATAGAAAGCAGAGTCTTCTTAACACATTTTAATGAAAAAAAAATCACAGTAATTCATTATAAGTCAACAACAGCAAAACATCTATAATAAAATATTTTTATGATATTTCTCTGATGAGAATAATATTTTTCCAAAATTCATAATTTTCCATATATTTGCATTCCTAAAATTCCGAAATTAAATAAAAAACATATGACGATTTTTACAGCTCTAGTCAAAGAATTTGTGAATAACAATGATGCGTATGATTTGGAATATATTATTTTCCTTTTTTTTATTCATATATTTGAAATCTTGGCTTCAAGATGTAAAATAAATATTAAAAAAAAACTTATCGTGTTATTGTCGGACTGAAATGAATTAGTTTATGGAATTTCCTGGTGAAGATAACTTTCAGGGAAAATTTTGCTTATTTACTTTTTATCATATTTTTGAAATAAGACAAATTAAATAAAATTTGAGTTGAATTTTTGTATTTTTATATTAAGCAGAAAGAAAGAAAAAAAAGACTTGAGCTGCTTTATTTTTATGCATTGTTTCACAGTCACAAATAAAATCGAAATGATAGTAGTTCTTGTTTTCAGTTTAAAGAGTTTAAATTTGGAAAATTCAATGTATTTTGTTGCGTTAGAATGTTTAAATATCCAGTATACTGTAAATTTAAGTCTTTTTCTTCAGTGTGAATGTTTACAAATTCTTCCTTTAGATTTAACATATATAGTAGAAAATTAGAAATAAATTTTAGCATTACAAATTATTGAAATTTTCATATTTATTTGTGTGAAATAATGGCAAGTGAATAAAAATAGAATTTTATGTCTCTTTCAAAGTTATTTATAAACTGATTTGAAAAATTCTTTTAACGAATATAAAATGAACTTAGAACAATTTTATCCCATAATTCCTTTCTTCGTCAAAGAATAACAGCGTCTTCATGTAAAACTAAAGTATAACTCGACAAAAATCTGCTTATTACACAGATAAAGGGAAAAAATTTACGTAGGAGGATCCAGTATTATTTCAGTTCCATATATGCTGCATACTTCTACATGGGCATTATCCACAACTAGATAATTACCTTAAGTTACTGTAGCAACAAATGCTGGTATAAGACAGGATTGCTGACTCTAGAACAGACAATATTCAAATGTCTATTGAAAGCTTACTTAAGTTCTCATTTGCATACTTGCTCAGCAGGACATTCCGTCCTTGCTTACCTGTTGTCCCGAGACCCCAGATCTTAACTAATCTCCCTTGCTTGGGACGCACAAAAGGGTTTCTCTATCGTCTTGGAGCATGAACTGGACCCCTGTCAAGTTCCATTTACTTAAACAAAGTGATAGAAAATGATGCATATAATAAAGGCCATTTCCCCCTTCTAACATATTACGGCAGCTCCAGTCACTGTCGGGCGCTAATCCTCCAAAACAAAATCACATTAGCATGGGCACAATAAACTGGTGGGGGCGCGCAAACACAAACAACGCTTGGATGCCTTCTTCTAGGAAACTGTCAAACGCTCCGTGGAGAGACAAAACTTTACATCCCATAGGAGGGGATTTTGTCCCGGTTTGGCCACTAATCCTTTAATCCTAGGGATCCATTCGTCCCGCTGCTCCTGGGCGCGTGACAGAGGAATCCACGCACGTCACACAATGCCCCTAATGATGCATGGGGGGTTGGAGTGGGGGTTCACCGTCATTAATGGCAACTTAAGGCCGATCGCCAGGACATTAAAGGGGTGTTTGAAAAGCGCCACCTGGTGCACGTCATTAGCGTCATCGTCTTAATCTGGGAAGAGAGCGACCGCAAAAATTTGTCGAGGCGATGTTCTTAATGAATATGCTTATCGTTCTGTTGGTAGGGGCCATTGTTCCGTGATCATTCTACCCCTAGCAAACCTTTTATTTCTTCTACACCAAGGATTCTCATTATTTTGAGATGACAGCTGGAGGATCAACAGACGACAAAGGCTCTCCCCTTTTTCCAGATTATAGATAATGATTTTTAAAACAGTGGATTTCTGAAACTATTGCCTCAGATTCTTTGCATTCATGGGTGTAAGCAAAGGAGAAAGCGATAAAAATCTGATGGGTGTAAGAATAAGAAAGATAGGTTCTTATACACTATGCATGTTAAAGTATTGAGACCATTTTAGCAAAATTCTGTGTAATGCATATAAGATCAAAAAACTAAATTAAATGCAAAAGTTGTCTTTTTATTTATTTTGCCATAT
>JAPMOQ010032104.1:7339376-7389019 GCA_026543055.1 Argiope trifasciata | reverse complement strand
ATATATATATATATAAACTAGAAAGAGAGGTAAAAAATGAGTCTGTCGTTATTTAGGATACAGACGGAAAGTACCATCCTCAGAAACGAACAGATATAAATATAATTTCCTAGATTAAAACCGGAACGAAAATGTAACTGTGATTTTCAAGAGTCAGAACAAATAAAAATACTTAAAAATGCGATTCAACAAAGAAAATAATATGAGTATGATAAATTTATATGAGTCTAAAAATCGAAAGCAAGCAAATTGTTGTCATATCATATGCTAAATATCTTAAATGAGCTAAAAAATATACTATCAAAAATGTGTCCAAACAGGGTTAATTTTCATTTCAAACTTACACTGGCAATGCATTCCTATTGATGAAGACATTTAAAGTCGATGAATGTAGTTAACGTAGAAGTTTCAAAATCTATAGCTTTCGTGCCATATAACTTATATTTTGGTATGAAGTCGATAAGATTTCTTGATGGACTTCATGAAAGGAATTCTTTTTGTTATTCTTTTTGTTTTGAAAGTAGCTCAATGATCTGAAAGTCGTCAGTCTCCATAGGCTAATCATGTCGATACTTCTACGTTCAGTGGTGGCGAGGTGGTCGGCTGTATGCAAGAAGAAGCAGTCTCCATAGGCTCATCGATCAAGAAAATAAAATCAGAATCTGTAGTGATAGGTCAGAAATAACAAATGTCCTATTTTGAGTTGAAAAAAGCTTGATTATCTGTCCGCCTGGATTTGAATGGAGACATCTGTGTCTCAATATAAATATTTTTTGAGACTTTTTATAGCTGTCATTAATGAGACCAACCTTGATGTTTATAGTAATATTTTGAATAGTCTGTCTGTCTTACTGGTCAGCAAGCTGTTCCTCATTACTCTAAAGTATCTTTAATCCAGGGGATGTGAGATTCAGTCGTTAAATAGTGCTAAAGATTTCCTGAGAACTGGGTAGCACCAACTGAAATCGCAATAGGGTACAGAACATGCATGGATGAAATTCATTTTCAAAAATATGCTAATAATACAAGAATGATCTTTTATAGAAAGTACACAGTTTTAGGAATTTCTCTAATCATTAAATTTTTAGTCAATTCCTTTAAATCTTTATTATATAACTAATTCGTTAAAACTTTATTATCATCAGATCCAATACTTATACTTTTACAAATTTCACAGGCACATATATATATGCACAATAGGTAAACCAGAGCTTTAAGTTTTGTAACAATTCTAGATAAGTAATAAGTTCCAATTAGAAAAATTCAAAGTTTTGAATTCATATATTGAATTTCAGGAATACCGAGAATGAAAAAAAAATTAGCTGTGGTAAGATTAGCTAGATTAATTTTTTTCTTTCTCTTTTTTACATATGGCATATCAACTTTAAAAAGCAAAAATTAGAAATTCTAAGTTTTGAAATACTGTCATGTTTGTATTGAAAAGTGCAGTTTACACATTCTAATTTGAAATTCATGACCTATGTGAGTGAAATTTAGAGTCATAGCTGCTTTAATTTGTAAAAGGAATCAGCTATCAAGGCCTAGGCTTTTGAAACTTTAATATTTACGTGCTTAGTGATAGAGATTAGAACGTGGAACATGAAATAAATTATGTGCTTGTTAATCTCAAATTCAAAGCATAGATAATTTTGTGCACTGGTGTCCTGAAGCTAAACTTAATTAACAAATATATGAATCATGAAAAAAATTCTAAGCCTGGAAGATGAGAAACGTGATATGCGACAGTAAAATTGTTTTAAAATTAGAGAACTATGCGAACGAACGATGATAATAACTTTTATTGTCCAAAGAACGATTTGAAAGAAAAATAAGCATAAGAGTAGTTTATATTTTATGAAAAATAAACAAAACAAAACTGTAGGGCTATTAAATAATATGAGAATTTGCCTCTTGCAGACAGACATGGTACAGAATATTTTTACATGTTTGACATGATAGATTATAAGGAGGCTCAAGGAATTCTAAGAAATTGTAAATCTCAAAACATTTTGAGCTTCAAAAAGATAATAGCTAAAATAAAATTTTAAAAGAGCGGAATTTAAAACTTTTTACCATTTAATTTTCTCCTCATAATTAAATGTTTTCTCGAGCAGTTTTATTCAAAAGAATTTAACTTAATCAATCGTGATGGTAAAAGATTTTTAAAATTTTAATTTAAATCGCTTATATTCCTGGCAAGTTTTATAGATGAAAAAAAAAGTTAAACCATCTCTATAAATTATTCCGAAAAATAACTTGCAATTTCTCGTGTTGAGTTTTTTTTTTTTTTCTTCTTCTTTTCATCTGATAAGAGAAAATAAGTTAAGCTTAAGAAATATTCATTTTAAATTAACAATATATATTTGAAAAAACATTTCATTTAATGTTCTGTACAGAATAGCTTGACTAATTGTGACGATTTTAACATTTCTAAATATTGTAGATTAGATATTCGACCATTTTCAATTACGCTACTTTAGGAAATAACGCATTTATTTCGTTTCAAAGATTGGTTTCAGCATATTTACCTCAGATGACGATATTAATTGAAAACACCTTTGCTAATTTTCAATTCAAATAGTTAAGACATATCCTCAACGGAATTTTTAAATATCATAAATTAACTTTTACAACATTTATCCTGTTTATTTCGATATGCATAGGTTTGAAATAAATAGCAACGATGAATAATCTATTACTAATTAAATATTTAGCAACTATGAATAACTGCGGAAAAGTAGCTTTTCTTTATTGAAAGGGTGGTAATAGTTCATGGAGAAAATATCTAATTCGAGGATTTGGGACTAACACTTACTTATAAAAACGAAATTTCATAATTACTCTGAATGGATAAAATTTATGTAAATATTTAATAATTGCAGAGTACTATTTTTAATGGAATTCGAGATTTTATTGAAATGCCTCACCAGTTATATTCGTCGAACTGAATTTTTTTAGTTGCAATCAATTATTTTTATTTAAACAGTCGACTGGGAAATTTTAATGTGATTAATTGTTATAGTTAACAATGTTTAATCAAAACTGAGGGTTTATTGAAATATTAATATTAAAATTCATTAAACTTATTTTTAGTCAAATTGATTTCTTATTTAATCAATCTCTGGAAAGTTTAAATGATATTAATCATTAATATGGAAGGCTATTGATTGAATTCTGCATCATGATCAGTTACATGCAGATGGAAAAAATGGTTTGTTGCAATTAATTTTTTATTTAACTATATTTAATTAAAAAAATGGTGTCAGTTGGAAAATTGTATACTTCGGTACGTTGTTACAATTGTATACAAAGATACGCATTAAATGAAATATCATGCATTTCTTAATCTTCGTGAAATACATTTGAACAATAAAAATAAAGCTCGAATTATGATGATAATTTCCTCAGTAACTCACTTGTCGTTTTGTTTGAAGTTGAGACTATCTATGATAATCAATATATTCTAAATATTATTGATGTTAGAAAGTAGTTCTTTGGAAAATTTTACATTGTTTATTTCCTTGTAAGGATTTTGATAATTATCGTAGCTCATAGCGTCAAATTATTTAAGAGAGTCATATGCATACTAAATTGATGCATACTAAAATTATTCTTGTGATAGTAAGAACAACATCAAAGACAAAATACTTAATGCACGATTGTGTGCTACTTTAGGAAATAAAACATTTATTTCGTTTCAAAGATTGGTTTCAGCATATTTACCTCAGATGAAGATATTAATTGAAAACGCCTTTGCTAATTTTCAATTCAAATAGTTAAGACATATCCTCAACGGAATTTTTAAATATCATAAATTAACTTTTACAACATTTATCCTGTTTATTTCGATATGCATAGGTTTGAAAGGAGAATTTAATATGCATAGAATGTTGTTGACATTGTATGAAGATGCACCAAATATAAACATTTGTAAAACTATCAATTTCTGACACATAGAACAATAACTTGAAACGAAATTCTGGACCACAAAATTCATTGTATTGGAGACTATCTAATATCTATACAAATAGAAACAACCATGGTTCCTTCATTCAGAATACTATCCAGCAGGTTTTAGGTTGAAAAGGTTTGTCCACATTCATAATAATGACATAAGAATAATTCACATAAAGATTTATCTGTCATCATTTGCATTGTATCTAAACTAAACATCTTTTAGAAAAAAGTTTCAAAGTGTATGAATATTTTTTCAAAAATAGAATGATCTAATATTCACACATGCCAGTATCCTATGTAGGGGAAAACTCTTAGAGCCCATTTTTCATTTTTTTAAATCTTTGTAAAGTTATCAAATTCAGAGAAAAGCAATAACACAGAGAGATAGTGTGAAAAAGAATTTTTGAAAAATGTTATTCGAATCTGATATTGCTGTGTTTGATCCAATTATAATTATTATTGCACAAGTCTGGGGCTAAGTGTAAAGCAAACAACGTATTCCATTTTATATATTCTTTCCTGGGAATAAAAAGTCCTTTGGCTGACAAATTTATCATTTCCAAAAAACACATTATTATAGCCTTTGATATGCTGGCATTTTGTTAAAATTTATCACCAGTGCATTATGAGGCACTGCCTGACGTAAACTCTATAAAATTCGAGCCAAAATACTTGAGTGGAGCCTTTGAAACAACTCATGAAATCCTTCATTATCTACAAAACCTAAGAAATATTTTAGGCGCCTATCTTACGAAAGTATTATATTGTATCATAAGACATGCGCTCTAGCTGGATGGATGCTCTCTAGACACTTTACAACGTAATAAATATATTGGAATTTTGGTGGTTTTGTCTTCTAAGGCTTTAAATGTCCAAAAATAATAATGGGGCATGCAATTTTCAAATCAATAATCTGAAACAACTTTGTATTTATCAATTTCTATCAAGAAAGTTACTTATTTACCGTCAATCAATTTTCTCTTTCATCCACAACATTCAGTAGCAATCTTTCTTAATGTATTAAATAACTGAGTATTTATCTAATCATGTACACTATAATATTAACTTTAAAAACTTTAGATTAAATGTCGAACTTTTTGTCATTGTAAAAGCTTTCAGACATGTGTACATATATATATATATATATATATATATATATATATATATTGTAAATGTGGAAGAATGTGTTGTATAGAAGTATGAATTAATTATGCTTGGAAATGATGAAGTTTCTAAAATAACGGTGACCATTGGAAATTCGCAAAGTTATTTTTATTGTTTGTATGTTAATAATCTATAAAAGTTTGAAGAACTATTAACTTAATCATTGTATAAAAATGATGTGATTACCAAAAAAATAAAATTTAGAAAATTAAGAAAAAGAAATTTTAACAATAAGAAAAATATTATTGTTAAAATTATGAAATATATATATATGTATATGCATATATATATCAAATAATTAATGTTTATTATTGGAATAATATATCAAACAACAAATGTAGTCAAAAATTATTAGAAAATGTTTAAAAAAAAGGCCAACAATTGATAAATTTCTATGAAAAATTTCTGAAATTTGTCATAATTAAGGTTACGCGTGTTTATTGTTGATTCCAATTATTAGGAAGGTTTAGAAAAATCATTTTGTTTAACTAAATTTATTTAACTTATTTTAATTAACTAACATTTTAGCTAAAAAAATTATACATTTGATTTTTACTGCGAACTTTACCGAGATAGTGTGCGAGAGCGTTCCGAAAAGAAGGGGAGAATAGCTTTTAGAAGCTTCGCACGGCATACCCGGATGATGAGCGACGCCAACAATTACGTCCCACACAACCTTTTACAAATATCTTATATAATTTATGATAGATATATATTATTTGTGATATTCATTCACTTCAAATTCAAACTAAGAAATTGTCCTAACGATATCTTAACTCTTATAAAGTATGTTTTTAATATAAAAAGGGAGGGAGGGCATGAGTGGAATTATTAATTGAAAGATTATATTTGGTATATTGATAGTAAAATATTATTCGTAGGATATTTATTCGTTTAAATATTTAAGCTCAATAGTTAAATATTCAATCACAAAGGGAAATAAAGCATTAGCATGTTGATTGAATTAAAATGTGCTGAAAACTGAAACCTAAAAGAATTCTGTAACTTTATAAAGCGCATTTCTAATGGCCACAAAATGTCTGAATCCATTCCTTGTTGTTGAAGAACTCACTGTCCAAATAATTTTTCGATTCTTGGAATCGAATTTTTATCGAAGTTATTTCAAATTAAATAAACTATTTCCAAATATTTTTCATTATAATATTTTTATTCAAAAATAATTATTCACTCCTATAAATAGAATGTACTTTTCATAGCTTTAGTAATGATCAATATTAACTTTAATCACTTAGATATCAAAAACATTTTCTTTACTAATTTTAGAATTCCCTATTCTATTTTTAATTGTATTAAAAAATTAGAAGGATAATTATTATGGAAATGTTGAAAGTAAAATTTATCTTGCATAGTTATTAAATGTCAATTTTTCTCGATATTAACATTTTTTTCTAACTATCTATTGGAAAAAAAACCTTCATTTACGTTCAAAAAATGTTTTTCTACATGTTAATTTTACACCTTCTTTCTGCTATTCTGCTTGAAGGATAATTATTATGAAAATATTAAAAGCAAAATTTATGCTGTTATTTTTCAGTTAATATCTGGAAATATTTTATAAGAGTAACATTTCTTAAAACGATCTATTGGAAAACTAATTACATTTATATTAAAAATAGCTTCTCTACTTAGTAATTTTACACCTGCTCTCTGCCATTTCTTTCCATCATAAAAGTTGTGACCATCTGTTTATGAATCTAAAAATAATCAGATGAAGCCAAAGAGAGAATTAATATTACAGAATTACTCTTTCATTCATGAAATATAATAAATTTAAAATGACGAGAAAGTAATGCCAATTTGTAACCGCCCCCTATAAAGCTAGACCTCTTAAGAAAACGACGGTTTTGGTAGTGGAAGAGGAAGCATTTCTTTGATTCATTGCGCTCGTTTTCAGAGTCCAGTGTCCACTTGCGACCGCTCTGAAAATTCTTTCCATTTTCGCATTTCTTCTTTTCTTTGAACCCATAAATGTCCACTGATGGTATTCAATCGAGTTTGAAATATGCAGACACCTCGTAAAAAGTTCGCTCCTTGCCGATTTCTGGAGTACCAGCATGTCTTGCGGAATGGTACCAACTTCAGCAAACTTCGAACCATTGGTTTTAGTACTATTCTTAATACTAATTATCAAGACTAATAATTTATTGCCGAAGTCAGTGAGAATAATTTATATGATAACTTGAAAAGGCCATTCAAAAACTTTTGTTTTGAACACTTTCAAACTCTTATTTTCACCATTCTTTGCAGATGAATAGGTCTTTAACATTTCAAGCTTTGTTTACAATCCGGACCAAGTATATTTAAAAGGGCTATCTTTCACCTTCTGGATGATTTAATAAAAGAAAACAACCAATTATCTCACGAAAACATTTTCTCAAATTCTACTTAAAGTTCTTGAGCTATAAAAATCTATACTTTGACAGTTCCAAAGGAAAGTTTTAAACCAATATGAAGAGTGCACTTTGTTCATTTAGGACTTAAAGGGTTATAGGAATTTTAAAATTTTAATCTTACAATTTTTTTTATTGATAGCTAAACCTTCTTACACGTATGTACGCTAATTAGTTTAAAAGATGCAGCCAAAAACATAGGGTTATGCGATTTCTTTTTCTTTTTTCTTGATTTTTTCTTTTTTTTTCAAGGACATTTTCAATCACTATGATAATTTATGCGCAGTGTTTTTAATATCTCCATTAGAAGAAATAATAAAAATATTGTACTTAAATAAGGAAAATGCATACAAAGAAAATATCTACCAAATATAAAAAACGGCAATTTAAAAACTAAAAACTAAATTTTTAATAATAAAATTCAATTAATAATAATTACATTTTTAAAAACTAATTTTAATAATTGTTTGCTATAAATAGATTACTATTATCTAGACCATTATCTCTGAAAGATTTATACTAATAACTGGCCCATTTAGTTAGAATAGTATGTGTAAAATTTTCAGAGGATATATAAATATCAAACATGATACAGCGAAGGAAGATGCAAAAAAAAAATTAAATACTTTTTTTTTTACTCATTACTTAATTTTACGCATAAACCTAATTTTAATAATCTGGTAATACCTCAATAATTTCGACAATTGTTATCAACATTTACGACATAACCTATGTAGTCGAAATATTGCATCAATTCCTTCAAAATTTTTCCTTCCTGAGGGCATGCAGTGAATTTGACAGTCGTGCCATTGAACATTTTCTTGTATAATTTTATTTCATGGATTATGGAACAGAACTCAGTATGGAATTTCATACCTGAATGTGATTTATATTTGTATATTTTAAACTAAATATTATTAATTATATTGTTTCTTATTCCAATTATTATATTTTTGATCAATATCATTGGTTACAAACAAAAACCATATCACCCAATTTAACCTTAACTCTATAACTTCATAAATGTTTTTAACACATTGCTCTTCTAATCAATTTTAAGTCGGTAAAATTAGTTTGATTTTCTTTTGCATGAATTAATAACTAATTTTATTCCCAATACACACTATAATATTATTCCATGAAATAGGGATGCCATCAAATTTATCCATTAAATATGGATTCAAAACATTTGTATTTTAAATCTCATATTAGTGTCTGCAGAAGGCTGGATTTTAAAACTATTGTTTTTACAAGTCTACTACCATTTCTTCGAAACTTTGTGTATCTGAGTAATTAGAAAATATTTGATTGTGGTATTTTTTCATTTTTGTGATGATTTAGAAACATCAAATAGAAAGAAAAAATAGAAGTAGAAAAAAAAGGGTAAACAAGCTTTGCATTGACCTTAAAAATTTATGGATGATAGTTGGATAGTAAGGAAAACTCTGAAAGAAAGCAGAGCTTAAGAGAAAAGATTTTGGGCAGTGAAAAATAATAGATATTTCACATACTGAAGTAATTTATTTAAAAAAATACTTTAATTAATTTGTTTTAAGAGTGTAAAACTGTTTTAAATTAAAATAAAATTAATCAAATGCCATCAGTTTGCACTCACAGCATTCAGAACATTTCAAATATTTTGAAATCTGTATTAATATGAAATATGAAATTTGGAGTTATGCTTCAAAAAAAAAATGAGCACTCAAAAATATTCAGTAATTTTTTTTGTTGCTATTTTCCTTATTTTTAAGATATTGTGTGGATTTCACGCTTGTGCGTCCTTTTTAAAACGTTCTAAATTATACTGGTATACATTGATAATGTACACTTGTGCCATCCTATATATAATTGATATAATACTCCATCATTGCAAATACAGTAGTTTTTAATTTAATTTTTCAGTATTTATAATGATGAAAGTTGAAATTTTGGTACTTCACCCAAAAATTACAGTCTTTCCTGAAGAAAAAGTACATTTAATATTTCATTTATCAGTCTCATTATTTTTAACGCTAATTAAACAAACAATATTTGACTCTCAAACTGGTTTTTTTTACTAGTTTTGAAACTTTAATATTCCTTAACATTTTGAAAATATAAAATTCTTGATGATACTACAACTTTTTTATGCCTGTTTCGCATATATAATACGTACAGTAAGGAATAGTATATTGCTTATATATGTAATTTGAAATTGATTAGGTAATAATCACGCAGTGTGGATCATGATGCTGATTATATGTATAGTTCCTTCTACAGAATTCCTTTCAGATAGGAAAGTGATAAGCTACAGATACAGTGGTTCTCGAATTTCGGATTTGTAGATTAAATCAATGGAGTCGAATTATCACATTTCCATGGCAACTGGGAAATGGTGATAATTCAACAAATAATGGTGGCTACAGCCTCTACTTTCGTCTCCTTACTGTTGCGGTGGTGGTCATTCTGTTTACCACGGCTGCTTAGGCAAGGTAGGAGTAATTCTAATTAAATATACTATAAATATGTGTTGGAACGAATCTCGGAGTGAAGAGTGTATGCTATTGTTAAAAATTTTTTATTGGTTTGATCAATTTTACAAAGCAATTTAACAGTTTCAGGGATTGAAGATTAAAACTGAATGTATTCAAACTATATAAGTATGAATATATACTTATAGAGTTTCATTCATTACACTGGTCTCCCGGCTAAGAACGATTGTATAATTCCATAATATATATATATATATACATATATATATATATTGTTTTTCTAAGAAAATAGAATATTAAGCATTCAGAAATTCTTATTCTTAATTTGTTTTTTATGATTCACTGCTACAAGAAAATAAATCACCCTTTATCCTTTTTATTGGCAATTTCAGTAAATTGCATTCTCTAATAAATAGCTTTTTTTTTTAAGTAGCGTGATGTAACATTATATTTTTATGACATCATGTGACGTTAAATAAACTGGTGAAGCGGGAAAGTTTGTAAAAAAAAATGCAGTCTCAGATGTCTGCTACGTCATCTGACCATGGTCTGAAGATAATAAAATCCATCGAAAACATTCTTAATGTTGCTTCGGAATGCAAATGTTATTTAATTAAATTTTATGAGAAAGTAAATATAAGCTAAAAATAAATTACCGGCAATATATTTATACATATTCGTTAACCCCCAAAAATTCAAAAAACAAATTAAAATAGTTTTGCTTACTAATCAGATGAAATATGTTTTCATAGCCTAAAAGTAATAAAATATGAAATACAAATTCTTAAAAATGACTCATATCATTTTGAAATTAATTTTCTATAAACATTTTTCATCCTTTATATTTATACTTATCCTATTATATTTTTACTATTTATTATCTTAATTTTCGTTTTTATCTTTTCTTCTTATAATAAGATTCCAGATGTTGTGAAATATAGTTTCCATATTTTCAAATAATACCGATGGACAAAAAAAAATATTTTTTTAATAAAAACTAAATGGGAATTCGCAATCGATGATTTTATATTTTAATAGAATTTTATGTAAATATATTTTCATTTCTTTCTCTGCATTTGCATAAACATTTACATATATTTTATGACTTAACATTAGTTACAATAATATTATGTAACATTTTATCTCGTTGATAATAAACAGCGAACAACACAGAATAAAGAAGTAAATATTATCGTTATTATTTCCTTTCTTTTGTAATTAAAATGGAAGCAAATTTAAAATTCAGATATTTGGTTTTGAATCTTATTAAAATTAGAATAATGAAAACATACATTGTTATGATGTTGAATCATATGTTATATTTTTTTGTAATGTCTTGTGCAGGTTTATAGAAATTTTCCATTTTCGTTCTGCTATTAAAAAGTGCATTATGGATTCAGATATTGAAATGGCGCATTGCACTTTGTGGATTAAAAAAAATGTATTATCTTCGATTTTACTACATGTCTTCATAAAGAGTGATGTGTGTATATACATTTTCTCTCCCTTGAATTGAAATTTCAACTTCTTAAAGTGTATAAATTAAATCATTTATAAAATTGAAATTTTTTCCTAGAACTTTGCTTGTATCTAAAATCATCCTAATCATGAACTTATACTTTAAAATTGAATACTTAATTTATACTCTATAAGCAAAAAAAAAAAAAAAAAAAAAAAAAAAAAAACAGCATGATTTTTTTTTTTCACATTTATTCACAGAGATATGTAAGTAAGATATGTAACATTTCTTAAATATTAGTTGACATTTTATATTAGTTCTGAAATATTAGTTCTTAGTTAGTACTTATTAGTTAGTGCCAGTAATGGCATCATTTATTTTTAATATCTACAGAAAATAAAAACTATTTACAACAAAACTATTTACAATCAAGTTTAAAAACTATTTTAAACTCGATCTTATCTTCAAATATCCCATGTAGAAACAAAAAATTTGAGATTTCTTATTGTGATGTATAAATTAAATTCATTTTAATAAAGGAAAGTATTTCATAAAATTTTTTGTTCTTCTAAATTTATCTTATATAAAACTTTATTTAAAAATTGCATATGTAAAAGCAGTAAAAAAAAATCATTTGGCTATTTTTAAATGCTTTCGCAATTTAATTTGTAGATAAATGAAAGCTAATTTTTATTTTGCAATTTTTTTTACTGAAAAAAAAATAATATTTATTATTAATTTGTCTAAGATGATATTTTTCCTTATTTTAACTTAGCATTTAAGTTAAAGCAAAAACTATTTTCGATTTCTGATTGGTTCTTTTGAGCGAAACCGATTTGCTATAGTCTAAAGTGGAATGGAGAGTCATTCAATTCAAGCTGTGGAATGGCCTTCACTTTACAACATTTTTCACACAAAGAGAACAGGCTTTCGAAGGTCTTCACGACTTTTGACCACTTTGTTACATTCTTCGGAATTCTTTTATAGATGAGCAAGGAGGGAGTGCTTCACAAAATACGGAAAATCGCTTGCCCTTTCTTTTCTCACAAAAAACACTTTCAGTTTCCATCCACCCCTGCAGCCTTCGATTTGAATCCAAGTGCATCGTATTTATGATTATGGCAGTTCAGAATTCGAAAATATAACTCAGCGAAATGTAAATGTATAGAATAAAAAACTTACCCAGAAATCTTGGTTGAGAAAAAACAGTTGATGTTTTGTATAATAATAGTTTGTTTTATATAATAAAAGTTTTCTTGAAAAAAAATATCCAAGAAAACTATATTTAAAAAAAAATATTTTCTATCATAAACTCATTAGAAAATATTTTATATCAAAAATTATTTTTAAAGATATTAATTTCATCCCTTTGCTTTAACTGCGTTTAATTTCGAGTTCAGTTTCTCAAAAAAGAAAAGAAAAAAAAAAGGTGTTTGCAACATTTTTGACAATCTGTGCTGTATAGTTTGAAACGAAATTTTAAAAAAAATTAATATCGCTAGAAGTCTTTCGTAAAGAGGGATGCAAAACTTATCTTTTTTCATACGTTATGAAATGCACTTTTCTTTAATTTTGATGCTCTGCTTCTACTCGCAATTTTATTGTTTGGCAAGAGAAAATAATTTGCATGTTAGCAATATGTCAATAAAACAGAATAGTTATGAAAATTAGTAATATTTTTTAAACTAGACCGAAGACCTTTTTTAGGCCTAATCAAAGCAATAGTTAAAATTTTATGCAGAAAATAATAATAGCAACAAAAAATAGTCTGAAAATAAATAGTAACAGCAGTAAGAAATATTCAGAAAGTAGTACCAACAACAACAAAAAAACATCATGAATATAATGAATTTTTTATTGGTTTCATTGTATCAAGAATTGAATTTTTCCATATATTTTTGGAAAAGAAATAAAACTTTTATTTTTGACAGATTTGGTCTAAACCTTGATATAAATCCGCAATTCTAGTAAAAAAAATATCTTCCAGATTTTGATTATAAAAATTAGTGCATAAAAACACAAGCAGAGATAAAACGAAAATTAATAATCCTTTTCGATTGAACAGCGAAAAAAAATTGAATTCATATAAATTTCCAGATCAAATTCTTTGATGGTTGCAATATCTTATTCGTGTACTTCATGTAAAAAAAGGAAAAAATGCCATTGAAAAACTTCTTTTAGAAGAAAAGGCTTTTGGTTCTTCATTCAATAGTAAACTCATTAATATAAAACGAAAGATAAGCAAACTAAGCAGCAAGAATAGCATTACAATAAACGACGTTAATGAAATGAAAGCGACTTATGTAATAACAATATTTCAATTTGAATTTATTTCATATTAAAACTGAATTTTGAAAAATTCCTATTCATCAATACTTTAAGAATTCCTCTAAGTGCCATTAATAAAAACTATCTATCTTTTGAAAACAGAAATTTTTGTTTTGCTTTTATATTTTATCTGAAATATTTTCAAAAGAATTAAATTAATTTTTCACAAATCTCTCATCCTAAAATGAAATAAAGAAAAAACAGAAAAAAGTCAAATTAATGCACAGATTTCCATTATCAAATTACTTAAGTTTGATTTTGTAAGCGGCTTAATATCTTTAACAGTAACATTTTTGTTTACACCACATTGAAATTGTAATTTCAGAAATAAGTATCCATTGTTATTTGGAGAATTATCATTAATAGAAAAGTGGTCATTTGAATAATAAAGACAAATATGGTTTATTTTTGTATTATTTGAAATGTTCTTAGTATAATTTAACTTTTTTTAGAACTGCTCAGCAAAAAGAAAAAAAGAAGCACTGACTGGCTTTCTAACATTACTATATTTATATTTAATTTATTTTCCTTTCCATTAGTATAAATAACATTTTGATTTTTATAGAATAGTGTGAAGAGCCATTCATAAAGAAGTGGTTTTCCTCTTAAGTGATACAACCCAGAATTTTTCACTTTTAAAATAACTGAAATTGCTTTCTTGACAAATATCTTCCTTCGTAGTTGTATTCTAACATCGCTTATTTTTCACATAACTAAGAATCTTAATTTCGACAAAAATAATATTAAAACAAAATTTAAAATATCCTTATTCATTTTTCTTTGCGAATTCATCTTAATAAAGAAGATTCTTCTTTTGAAAATAAAGATAAATGTATTTTCATTACTAAATTTTCTTTGAATTTAGCTACTAAGTTTAATAATAATATTGAAACAAAATTTACAATATTCCTATTCATTATTCTTTGAGAATTCATCAAAGCGCCATTAATAAAGAAGTTACCTTTTTTTAATAATAAAGACGTATTTTCATTACTAAATTTCTATTGAATTTTGCTACTTAACTTCTTTAATAATAACATTGAAACCAAACTTAAATGGTTCCAATCCATTGATTCCTTAAGAATGCACCAGTCTCCAATAATAAAGAAGTTGCCTTCTCTTGAGTAATAAAGACAAATATGTTTTCCTTCTGTGTTACCTGAAATATTTTTCAAAAGAATTCAATCATTTTCTTCCACAATTCTCAATGGGAAAAAAATGTCAGAAAGAAAAAGGAAACAGGTCCTCACAGGTTAGCATTCTAACATTACTAAATCATAATATGTTATCGTCTTCAATCAAATTACGTGAGCCCACCGAAGGCGGGGAGGCAATAGATATAATTTGCAGTTGAACAGGTTTTTCATTTAAGCCTGGTGGATTCGGGGCAAAAAAGCCGACTCAATTCCAAGGCGGGACGCTTTTCGGACGAATGTAAAAACTTGCTGTTCCCAGAAGAAGAGAGTGGGACCATTAAAAGCTCTGCCGATGATATATGTGTCTTGTAACTTTACAAAATAGCCTACCTCATGATTAACGAGGACCTAAGTAGGAGAGCTTTTTGTCTTTACTCTTTTACTGGATATCCCAGTGAAGCTCGGCGCACATTAAAATAAATGGTTGCCAGAAAAACAATGGAGAATTTTTGATTAAAAATGATTATTGGTGTAGAAAAAAAAAAAGGACAGTGATTTTTTCATATTAACAGCTGGGTGTAAAAATCTTCCTATTAAAACAGTGTTTTTGTTGAGGTAATGGGAAAATGAAATTGATTACATTTTTTTTTAACCTTTGCATCTATGAATTTGAATCACTGAAAATTTTTTTAAAAAAGCGTTAACTTTTTAATTAATTCGGCGATGTGCAAGACTGTCAAGTGAAAAATGATATTTTTCAATTATACTCATCATATATTTAATCAAAATAATATTGAATTTCAACTTAGAAATGCTGTCATTAGTCGGCTGCTCTAATTTAAGATGTTAAATTATAAGAAACTGCTGATACCCAATGAAACAAATGCTTTCAAATTAGAAAGTAATAGATGGTATAGAAAATTCAAAAAAATTTGAAAGAATAAAATATGTCATTAAAAAACTAATAAATTTGATATAAAGCACATTTAGACTGAAAATTATGAAAAACAGCAGATCAACAAATAAAAAAGTAACATTTTTTTTTTTGAAGTTTAGATCTAGATATAAGTAATTATTCAATTAAGTATATATTCTCCTTTTAAACACATTCTTATCAAAATAAATATCTAATTTATATAAAGTTTGAAGTAAAATTATTGACATCCATAAAGATATTATGAATGTTGTCTTACTTTCAATTATATAAAGCATAAAGCATGCTACAATAAATGTTAAAATTTAATGAAAAAGGAGATTTTCATTTAATTTCAGAGAAATGCGAGTTTTATTAGAATCAAATACCTAAAACTATTTTTGCACAAGTATGTTAAGAGTAACTTAGTTCTTTTTTACAGTATGTTTTACAAAACGTATAGGTTTTGTCTTTTTTTACAGGATAATAAAAAATTTTACATTTTCTAATATAAAGGTAATATGATACTTTTTCTGAAGCTGCAGTTAAATGGCATTAACAATTGGCTAAAAACATTTGTTGATAATTAATGTAATCTGATAAGTAAAAAATAATTTAATTTGAGATAACAACCAAATTGACGGCTTATAAATTTGAAATCGAATATTTTTTTATGACATAACGTGTACAATATAAAAATATCTTTGTATTTGTTGTGAAAAAATAAAGAGCAAAAACATTATTTAAATCATACAGAAACAAAAATTATTCAATTTTATATAAAATTTATGATTATAATCATGCGATAAGTTTACGCAGACTTAAAAAATAAAATTTCTCATATCAACAAATGCTGTTATTAAACTACCATTTAAGTTGTAGCACAATTATTGCTTACTAATATTCGTCTCATTAAAAGAATAATGGGAATAAGAAATTCATGGAAATATGTTTTATTTTCTATCAGAAGCAAATGTATTATAATCTGAATTTAAATTATTTTCTTTCATTAATGCAAACATAGCGATGATATCAAAATTCTGCATAATAAATAATATGATTTTTTCTTTTCAAAATACATCTTTTTGTACTAATCAGAAAAGTCTCAAAAATTGTGAATTTCCTTAAACAATTTTTTTTTCAGATTTGATTTTTGTATTCAGATCTGTTATATGACATATTTTTTTCTATTATTTAATTCAATGTCAATGAGTCCTTTGCAGTGGCCGATGTTCATGCTTACGAGTTGTTTTAACTTGTACCATTATTGTTTTGCCGGTGGAATTATAGATAACCCTGTATTTATTTTTATTTCTGTCAAGACGTCTTAGATTTCAGATATAATTCAAATTTTAATGATAGAAATTTTGACGTTAAATCTGTGATATAAGTAGAATTTTCGTAATATTTTTATCTCTAATTTTTTACTTTTTTTGACAGGAAAAAAAACATTATGCGCTTATCAGTTACTCAAAACGCAACATATCTTTTATAAATAGAGATATGTTTATAATAGTTATCAAACTATTTGGTACGCTAATTATCCCCCTTATCCTTCCTAATTCTTTGGTTTTAAAACATTTAAATACAAACTCTGGTTTTTGAGACATATTTTTTGTAATGATTAAAAGAAATAAAAATAAGTGAGTTACTAAAAAAAGAATAACTCTTTGAATAATTATTCATTGAAACAGAAATAAAACAGAAATTTAAGCAGAAGCATATCCTTAACAAGAATTAACTATAATCGTAATAAGCACATAATAAAAATTAGAATTGAGGGGAATTAATTTATTTTACCTAAGATAAATATTTCTGTCTTACATCTGAACACATAATGTATGCAAAGCTGTGATTTCATAAAATGCGTTTTGCTTTTTAAACATCATTTGATACTCTAAAATTAAACTGATTTCCTGAATTTGTCATATTTTTAACAAAAAGATTGAAAAGGAGTTAATTATTGAAAATTTATGAAAAAAAGTTATTTATTTATAATTTGAAAAAGAAAATGGAATTCTTTTTATTTATTTTTCATAATTCTATCATTTCCTAAACAGGTAAATGTTATTCCAAACAGATTCTGGGTTAAGTTATTACTCACTCTAAAAAAGAGGGGAAGGGGGGAAGTCCAGGCATGTTATTCAAAACACCGTTAAAAACAGTCTTAACTTCCTTTCCCAAAAATAAGCCTTTCAATTTATGATGTAAGCCTTCTGAAATGACAGTCTTTTGAGAAAGCAAAGGAAATATTTCTCGTTGCAAAAGAACAACGGCGAAAGCAGTTGGTAATGGCCGACTTAAAAAGTGCCGATGTCTTTCTTTTGCAACGAGGGAGCCCAATTTGCGGGACTTGCAAGCCAAAAATTGGCTAAAAACTCATTTTCTTGGTGTTTCTGGACGTCATTTGCTTGACGAAAATCAGCGATGAATGTCAGGATTTTTTTTTCTGTTTTTTTATCCCCCTTTAACTCAGAATGGCAACACGGTTGCTTTTTTTTTACTTCCTTGTTCCAGAACTTTGTGTTCCTACAGAAGATAAGGGCACATTTTTTGCTACTATTTGAGCCGTTGATGACATCCACCTCTACATTCCTAATGACCATCCGGTTTCTTTTTCTTTTCAGGAAGGTATAGGTATGGGGGTGATGGGCTCAAAAGCTTCTTTTCCCCCCTCAGTTCCTGCTCACTCACTTAACATACATAAGAATTGGTATCATCATGCTTTTCTGTTAAAATCCTTTTCAGATTGATAAGAAATTGAAGCTAAACGAGAGAAAAATAGCTTAAAGAATTAAAAAAAAATCAAATTTTGCCTCCAAAAAATGAATTTAGAATTTTTGGGGGCTTTGAAACATCAACAGGCTCTGAGTTTTTGAATAGTGCATAAAATTACATAGCATAATGTTTTAATCTTTTCAAGATGAACTAAATTTTGTGGCGGATTAAAATTTTCATTAGAAATAAAATGAAATAAAAATTTTCCTTTATAAAATAACAGTTTCATTTCTCTTACTTTATTGAACATTATGAGTTTAAATACAATCATCATAACTAAGCTTCAATAATAGATTTTAATTTAGTTAATATAATCTAAATGCTTAGTTTTAGGAATGGTATCTTTATTAAAATTGAAATAGTTTTTCAGGGAATGTAAAACCAGAAATCAGCGAAAGTAGTAAATTTCTATATACTGACTTATTGCTCTAGCTCTCCTTTTCTACTGAAAGCTACTGTTCATCAAAACTGTACGTTTAATATTTCAAACATTGTTTGGAATTCTATTGACGATAAAAAAAATATCAATGAGAATTTCAAATGGACTTTTATCTTTATTTAACCTTTTCTTTTTTAGATTTATATTTAATTTAATTTATTTATATCTTGCTTTAATATTTTAAAACTGCTAAAGATTATTTTCCCATTTATAGCAGATGGTTATATTTTTTATTCACATTATCTGTATTACAATGATAATGCGTGTAAATACATATTTAATAGATTAACATTTTTATAAAAAAGAAACAAAATGAAGTATGAAAAACTTTAAATCTCTATAATTCTTACAGTAAAATTCAATAAAAAATGATGTTTACTTCAATATTAAATATATCTTAAAACCTATGATCACACTTATATCATGTATTCCGTTTATTATTAAAAATATGGAGCTGAAACATTATTGCATTCAAAAAGAAATAGGAGTCATAAAATACGAAAAAAATAATTTAAATTTAAATTCAAAATTATTTCAAAATCAATAATTTTTTGAATTTGAATATTAGCAAAATATGTTAGCAAAATGTTCTTTTTAATTAATTAAATGAAAAAGATATTGAAAAACTGCTAAATTTTGTATTAAACATGATATTACAATTAATTAATTTATTGTTTTGTGCATTACAAAGCATCAAGTCAGTTTATTATGTTTCTAGAAAAATATTGTATATCTTATGCAATTAATTTTTAAAACTTTAATACATCTTTCTGTCTATATAGACGTGATTTTATCAATGTTTTGTATAGCATTTCATAAAATAGGTATAAATAAACTCTATTATTTCAAAATTTCATTGAGAAAATATTTGCTGTTTACTTCTTACGCCAGTGATATCTTATCAACATGAAATTTATAACGATTCGCTTTAGATTTGATCCTCCTTTGTGCTGAAATATAATAAGTTTAAAATAATTAATATCTGATTCCGAATTGAATCCTGAAAAACAATTAGAATAAACCTTTTGATGATGACGCTCTTAGCTCGTAGCAAGTAGTTCAGAAGTTGTGTTGCAAACGATATGCTATAATGCTGTACAGGTATGTGGTTATTTTAGAAATATATTATGCTCAAATCATTATTTCTCCACAATTTTGTATTGAAACTTCTTCTTAGAATGCTCTATTGTAAAGGGTTTGTCATAATTTTCCAAATATATTGTATCGAAAATGTGCTTCTATAAAGTATATTTGCCTGTAAGGACTAATGTGTGCGTTAAGCGACACACGTGTCAGTTTGTCTCTTTGTATTAACTTCATGTTAAACAAAGAGACAAACTGACATATGTCAGAACATATGATCAGAGCAACCTGTTGCAAGATTTGTAATTGCTACCATAAACAAATGTGTTTAACACTTCGAAAACCAGCATGATCGTAGGTGATTCGACTATGTTGGTCTTTTTCGCTTTTAGAATTTCTCATTAAATTTGCATACTGCAGGCATTTTCTTGATCATGCCTTGAAACATATGACTTGCCATGTTTTGACAACATTTATGGTTTCTTTGGATGTCGATTAGCCAATCAACCGAATTCTGAGTTTCAGCATATTTCCAAAATATGTAAGGTGATTAAAGAGTAACCAAGGAAAGAAGGGGAAAAAAAAGGTGACATTCCATCTTTCATAGATAAGAATCTTTCTCCTTATGGCTTCTGCAACCCATCTGGCTTCTTTGAACCGAACTGAAAAAGACTCATTCCTCTATCCGGTGCTATCGGTTTCCGCTCCAGCGAATTTCAAATCATTTATCTTGTTACGAGGCATTACTACTTTTCCTTTGAGAATTTAATATAAAGATTAATCATGAATCTATGATTCACTTGATTTGATCAAATGCTTTGTATTATTTTAGCCACATAAATACGGGTGTGGTTAGATAAGAAATAAAGTATTATCATAAATGTAAAATGCTTTGTAAATGAAGGAAAGTATTTAAAATATTTCTTTATAAATGAGAGGTAGATATTTCAATCATAGAATGGTTTTAATATCATCTTTGCTTTAATATTATTAGTTTAAAGCTGTGTTGGAAAGCTTCAACTCCACCACTGCACCAAAAATTTTGAGCAATTCGACTACATTGATTAATAATAATAAAAATTTTGAATCCCAAATTAAATCATACGAATTCTTTATTTTAAAAACTTAATTGATTTCCAAAAATAAAGTAACGATGACTATTTCACATAAATCTATATATTAGAAGAAAATTCAAGCTTCTAAATAAATTCGTAATTCTGGGCTGTAACAGCAAATCCTGTTTCATTTGGTAACTTTATTAAACCTTTTTATGACAATATGATACTAAAACCCCACTAAATTTAAGTTGTCATTGTCAAACTATTGTCATTTTTTTTTTCAAAAAGGAATAAATCTGTACTTTGAATTAAAGAAATTTATTGTAAGTGTTTTTCAAATATTACTTTTTAAAGGATTTTGGTAGTTTTTTTAATAACAATACTAAGTGTAAAAAAATAAAAAAAAATCATGCATTGTGGGGTTAAAATAATTTCTTTGACTATTAAATAAATAAATGATTAATTTCAGTAAGATATATTTTATATCCCAAATAAAATTCAAGCAAATGAAAACGTTATCTATGAGTTAAAATTGTCAGCAGAAAACTCCTGAAGGGCTACATAATCTAAATAACCACCAATAATCCAGATTTCTGTTCTCATGATACATATTAGCCAATGAAATATCTTTCACCCTGAGAGGGCTTCAATTTATTTTAAATAAATATAAATTTCGTGTTGAAACCTGTTATAAATCTAGCCAGAACAGAAGCTGCAGAACAATAGGGTATAATTTTATTGTTGCAGGAATAAGCAAAATTGTTAGGTAGGGAATAAAGGCTGTAAATAAAATCCTCGAGGGATTTCGCTCTGTCGCATGGACCATCATATTTATTACGCTCTGAACTAGGACATTAATGAGGACTCGGAGACGGAACAGGCCGGAATGAAATGTTAATCGTACCCTTGAGATGTTTCCAATCCTCTAAACCTTAAATCCGTCTCACAGATTCATTTCTCTCTCCTAGCCTGCTGCTCCTGAGAGAGAAGGGGGAAAAAAAGAGTGGAAGGGAAAGCAGTAGAGAAATGGCAGAAACAGGAAAAACAATTGCTCAACTTCAATGGCTCGCTGTTAAGCAACAAGGAACCAAACAGCTCAGCTACAATCTGAACATGCCGAGGAAGGCAATTGCTTTAAAACAACGCAGTTTAGTTCCTTGTGACTTGGGCGCCGAAGACGTTTGTCAATTCCTTTGAAGGATAAAGAATGGGTGGCAGCTCGATCCAGTAGAGTTGGGACCTTTATGGGAAACTGGACCCGATTAGAAAGCGTTTGGCGAACACAACAAGATGTCGTACAGACAACATCTTTCTTGTCTAGCCCTTTTTTTTATTTAATTTTTTCCCCTTTTCTGTCAGACCCTTGGGAGAAAGAAAGGGGAAAATCCGAATTCATCCATCTCCCTTAAGGAATTTCATCCATCGAAAGGGATTTTTTCAGTCCGACCTAGAGCAGGTGGTCGAGAATAAGGTTTTTTTCTATTTTCTTTCGTTAAATTTCATTTTTTGTTATTTTTTCTTTTTCCTTACGAGGATAAAATGGTCTTCCGTGGTTTTACTTAATTACAGATGGAAGAAGATTCGTCAATTGAAGTATTGTTAAAGTTAAGACAAGATAGAGTCATCCTGCTGTGTTAGATGACTAACCGAATAAATTGCTTCCATCAAGTGATTGTTATTATTCTTTTTGAAGACCGTCTATTATAAGTGTTTCATTTGTAGTATTAAAGTTTTATATAGTAAATTAAGGGAAAAAATGTTGTTAAATTTTTTTATAAGCTAATCTCCCCATTTCTAGTTGCGCCAGATAGTAGCAGTATGTAATAACGGAAATTATTTCAATTTTAAATCTCCTTTGTAAAGTTATGCTTATTTAGGAAATTTACATTTGTTTTTTTTCTCAGAAATTCTATATTTTTTAAAGAAATAAATGAAATAATATAAAAATTTAGAAACTTTATTTAAAGCGTAAGGATTTAATTGATTAACTTTGATACGAAATAAAATCGAAGGTCTTCAGGTTATCCTTTTTTCTGCATTCCTTTCTACGTTTATAAGGAATTACACGTTTGCGGTTGATCAATAAAACGACATAAACGACATTATAGAGCATGTTTAAAATAATATCAAGTATCAAACAATACGAAAAAAAACTTATTAACGATTAAACGTATTAACTAATATAAAAACTAAACATAACGGAATGCTATTTATTAGTAAGATTAGATTTTAAAAAAATAAGATCAGAGAAGATTCAGGGAATATAAATACGCTAGTAACATGAATGTTCATGACTTGAAAATTTTCTGAAATATTTAATCTAAAAACTTATTGAAAGTTTTCTTTCAAACTTTATTATCCTTCATTCCCTTTTCGTTGCTGCAAAAACGGTTTAACTTAGATTTGCTTTGTCAACTTTTTAATGATGTTATTAAAAATTATCTTGCTATTTTTTGTGAAAAATGCCAATTTTTTAATTGCAAATTTTTTAGCAATGCATTTCAATTTTGCATTGAAATTCTAACCACTTTTACTATTAAATACTACGCATCGTTACTTTCTTTCATCCTTGAAAATCGAAGAAGGAAATTTCCATGCATTATCTTCACAATTTACGAATCAGAGAAAGGAATCACCATATCATGACAGATGACATACAATCAGAAGATCTACAACCCGGAGAGTTGCTGTTTTATTTATATGACTATACCATTGGAATTAGGATAGTATAGGTATAGTATTGGAATAGTATATGCCATTGGAATAGTATAGGTGTAAGGCTATTATGACAAAACAGTTTTGATACCTATTATAATTTGATTCTAAAAAAAATAAGATAATAAAAACATCTAGAAGCTCATTAAAATGTCCTTAAAATTAATTCCAAACAATTTTCAGAATGAATCTGCTCATCGTAAACTAGATAATGAATTCTTTCATATCTGTAATTGTTTCAGAAATATATTTGGCCAAATGTATATAAGTGTAAACAAAGAAATGTGTATAAGTTTCAGAGAAAAAAGTAAAAGATGAATAGAAAGTGTTAAAATATATATAATTTAAAATTGCGTAGACTTTCTTTATCTCTAATTCAACATAAAGGAGAATGGAAAAATTTAAAAGTTTAATAATTACAATTCGATAAATATTAACATATATCGAGTTTTTGTTAAAGTACTGCTCTTAAAAAATGGAAAATTTTTGATCAAATATATTTTTACAAGATTGTGGCATCTTTATTGGAACATACAAGATACTGTTCGTATTTCAAAGACAAAAATTTAAACTGGAAGTAAGTTTTGTAAAAATTACATTAATAGTCTTTTACATTCCGAAACAATAAAGTATCACTGTGGAGAGCGGATATTTAAAGTGCAGTACTGAGCGATAATAATAGCTTTCATTTTTTATACTTCAAAACACTTTAACAATGGAATAATAAATGTTTATTGTTTACTATTTGTTTGTCAGTGAAGTGAGCATTAAATATTGAATAATCCAAATAAAACAGGATGTTCTTTTTTGAATAATCCGATATTGAGCAGCTATACCACAACTAAATATGAACATACATTCCTGAGTATGCATTTTCGATTTCGAAAAAAATTCTTGGACATATACGGGGGAATGATATTGTTCTCCATTAAATTCTTTATTTTTGAAAAAAAAATGTGACTCCTTTTCTTTTAAGAGAGAATATTAAATTATTAAAAATTTGCACACTACTGCCATTGTGGGCATTTTATATGTTAATTCAATAATTAGAATAGTAATTTCTGTGACCCTACGTATCGGATAGTTTGTACTTTAAACCAACTTTCGCTGTAAAAGATTTTTTAATTGTGAGATTGAAAGTAATTTGATACCTTGCTCATTTTATCTAAAGGCTTTATTTAACATCAGAATGGAATAAAGAATAATATTAATAAAATAATTAATATCAGAATAGAATAATAGTTCATTGCATGGTAAAAGTGTTTTATCATTGGTTTTTGATCCAAGTGCCCCTATTTGCTCAAATTGTAATTTGATGAAGATTTATTTTATTCATATTTAAGTAGGCATAAGAATTTCAAGTACTTCATTTTTGCAGGAGAAGGGGAATTATAAACACCGCAATGCCATTTACTTCCTCTCCTTTTCCATTCTTCCTACCGAGCAAAATATGAATTTTTTTTTAATTGAAATACAGTATATTTTTGTGACATTAATTCTGTTATTTTCGCACAAAAGATGCCTAAGCGTCACCTATTTAATTTGGATTATCAAGCATTCTGAAATTATTTATGAGAAAATGTGAATTATTTTTTGTTAAATAGGTATAAAAGTTATGAAATATTGGAAGTTTTAGAATGTCATAAACCTTTTTTCATATTGACACAATCATATTAAAAAAACAAGATTATATCTCAAGGCGTTAATTTGAACAAGTGAAGTTTATTTGCATAGTGAAAATAGAACTTTAATAGTTGTTAAATAATTTATATGAACTAGTTTATAATTGGAACATCAATATTTAATTCTAAACTTTCTCAGGATAATTATGTTAATACTTAATTCATTTCATTAAGTATCCTTTTCAGGTTCATATGTAAAGACACCTCATTTTAACATTCGCAGAAAATTTGAAATGTTACAATGTTTTGAAAAACAGCTATCGCTTTAAACAAGCGGGAGCAAATCCTCATGAATTATTTACTGTTTTCTGGCATTTTTCTGGCTTCCTCCATAAGTGCGTTATTAATTACAAGAGGAATAATTCATATTTTAAGTGCGAAGACTTAATGTCTGGAACAGAATAGTTTTATTTTTCCAGGAAAAAACCCAAAAAGGTGCCATGTAATATCTTTATCGGATAAATCATTCTTATTTACCTCATAAAAATTTGAAAAATCATATTATAGTATATAATTATTATTTATAAAGGGATTGGGATAGTTAAATTTTTTTTAATATATCTATCTTAGCTGTGCAATTCAAATTCCATTAAAGTGAACAATTTAATAACTCTTCTACACCTTTAAATAAGTTTTATCTCATTTAAAAAGAGTTATCAGAATATGGTTTTCCACGCGTTTTAAGTGACACATGTTATAGCATTGTATTGCAGATTGGGTTAGGGATAGGAAACTCATTTAGTCTGAAAGAAAAAAGAGAAGAACATATTTATTTTACAATTTTATGATTAACGATAAAAATAGAACAATAATAAGTATTAGGTTGGTGCGTATGAAATGTCGGATTCTCTTTACATGCGGACGTTTGTCTCCCTGTTTTCGTTATACTTTTGTCTTTGGCATAACCTCATTCATAGTCGTATTGTCCATTGCCAGAGACTCATTTCAGCAAAATAGGTTTTCTCGAAGGTCTTCCCTTTTGTTATTTCTTTTGAGTTTATTGCCGATATGAATTCTGCCGACATTCGCGTCATTTTCTTATATGAGTACAAACTTGGTAATAGTGCTGCAAAAGCTGCACGCAACATAAACCAAGCGTTTGGGGAGAATACGGTTAACGATCGGAAAGTGCAGCGTTGGTTCGAAAAATTTCGGACTGGCGATTTTTCACTGCAAATTGAGCCGCGTGGAAGACCCAAAACGTCTGTGAAGAATGAAGACCTGAAGGCTCTAGTGGAAGAGGATCCAGCCGTATCCACGAGGGAACTTGTATCAGGATGAAAGTTGACCATACAACGATATTGAGACACCTTTCTGAGATTGGCAAGGTTAAGAAGATGGACAAGTGGGTACCGCACGCACTGACAGAGAGAAATAAGCTGGAACGAACTGGAATATGAAGTTTTGCAGCATCCACCCTATTCACCGGATCTCTCGCCGACCGATTTTCATTTTTTCAAGCATTTAGAGCTGTTTTTAAGGGGCAAACACTATGAAAATGAAGACAGTCTAAAAAACTCGATATCAGAATTTATTAATTCTAAAGACCAAAATTTTTTTAAGACAGGCATCTACGCTTTAAAATCTCGTTGGGAGAAGTGTATTGAAGCGAATGGAGCATACTTTGATTGAATAAACAGCTTTTGAAGAAAGATATGCAGTTTTATACAATCACTTAAGAATCCGACATTTCATACGCACCAACCTAATAATATTGATACTTTTAACGTCTTTAATACCTAGGAACAAATATAAAACAATTATTTTCTTTACTAAACAAAATTAATTTAAAACAATTGTAAAAAAATACCATGTATAATAAATTGAGCATAATAATTACATACAAACTACGTATAATAAATTGATGTTTCTAGCAAATCCTCTTTTATTTGGGGATATCCTGAAATACAATAAATTGTTTGAAAATATAACAAAACGTCTTCATAAATCAAAAGAAATGGAAATATATATATATATGAAATTATCACGTAGCAGATCCAGTCCCATCTTTACAAAAACAAAAAAAAAAACATATTTCAAATTGTTAATTAGAACTTTTATATTAAACACAAAAAACAATAAAAATAACGATGACGTTCTTATTTACTGTATGATAATTTTTAAGTTTTTCTTGATATTAACAACAATATTTGTAATAACAACGCCTGAGTTTCTAAATTGCTCTCTACTGTTTTACAACATACCAAATTATGTCTTACATAATATTTGACAAAGGAGCGCAAATTTTTTAACAAGCAGCTTCTTTCCCTACGTATAGTTTACTACAATTATGTTAACAATTATTCAACATTTTCGGTATCATTCACAGTGCCTTTTTTCGTAAATGAAATTACCTCATTATATTTTATAATTATTTTTCCGATTAATCTAATTACAAACAATATATTATAGGTCCTTGACTCTACAATGCATGAGATAAGGCAAAACATTTTTTTTATTTGCTCAATTTGGAGCGTATTTTTAAACCACTATTCGAAAATTACATAATTTTTTAATTTAATAAAGTAAACATAAAAGTTATTCACACAAAAATTTCGATTTTTCAGAAGTTTTTTTTTTATTTAAACTTTTATTTAAAAAAGAAAGACCATTCTGGTCAAAAAAAGTTTCAATATTAGGTTACACATTTGAAGCCATCCGGATTGAAGTATCCATTTTTCCAATCTACTTTTAACTTCAGAATATAAACAGTCAAGCTTATAATAATGATGTCTTGATAGATAAAGAAAGTTGTGCGCTATTATAGAGAGAATAGTCCATAGCCACTATTCACTCATGTTCACTAGTCCCATGAGACAATCAATATAATCACATCTAGCACCAAAATTCGAATTCAAATTTTTTATAAGAGTTTTATGAGTGTTATTAGTGTTTAAATAAAGCCTCAATAATTAACAATATTTAAGTTCTTTATTTTTAAATGTAATAGCATAGAAATTTCTTCATAACTAATATACATAATAATTATAACAGTACATATTTTACTGTGAACAAAAAGTATCAGGAATGATGGTATAAAGCGAAAGATATCAATTTATTGCCCAAAATGTATTGCATCCCCTTTGACAGTATTAATCTCTTGCTGATATCTTTTCCAGTCATTAGAAAATGATGAAAAGTTTTGTTTGAAGCTAATTTTTTTTCAACAAATGAAGGGATTAAAAACCGTGACTGCGAAAATGTAGTTTTAACTAAGTAAATAAAAAATGTCGCATGGAGCCATGTTTGATGAACGTGGAGCACATGGAAAAAGGGATTTTTTAAAATCAAAAATTTATGAATGGCGCTGTGAAAAGATGCAATACTGTGGTGCAAAGCTCCTGAGTTATTCCTCCTCTGTTTTTGTTCCTTCCGATTTTTTTTTCGCATAGTAACTTGTTTAATAAAGCCCCCCATAGCTAAACAGACGACCATTAAGCGTCAATTCCCTGATTCTAATCAACATGTTGAAGATTATAAAATGAATCCTTTTTCAGAGCAGCTGTGATAAATTCTTTGCGTTCTTAGTATATTTTATTTTATTCAAGTACTCATTTTTGAAAAATAGTTGTCTTCAAAGGATTTTATCAATATTCCAAATATTTTAAACATGTTTTAGTTAAAAGAATTTTAATACATATTCTTTAATCAATTACATTGCCATATTGAAAAAAATCCCTGTCTGATTAAAAATCAATTTATTTTCACCCTAAGAAATAAAATTAATTTCTTACTGATTCCAGATGTTAATACATGCCATAACATATTTTATAAAAATTTGAAAACCCTATCTATCATTGATGTACTTTTAATGAAGCATTTCTGATACTTTTTGATCAAAGTAGTACATACTCATCTCTTTCTCAGAGCATCAGAATTAAATGACTATGAAGGACGTCTTTAATCAAGAACAAGTGGTTTTCTGTTTTTCTTCCTTTCCTTGGCTATTAATGGGATGAATAGTGTCAATATGCAGCAAAGAATGGAAAGAACTGTGAGTATGTAGAAAATACCATCGTACGACCCCATATTTTCTCTGAAGATCTCTAGATTGTAATAAATTTGTATATACGTATTTATATTGAAAAAATATAACATAATAAGTAAAAATATCTGATAAATCGAAAAATTTTAAGGAGAGTCGAACTTCCAACCCGAAATATCATTGCATGATAATATTTAAGCTTAATTAATCTATCTTTATATGATCTTTACATGTATTTGCAGCAATTGATAATGTCAACAACAAATATTCAATAAAATAGTAATAAGCTTGTGTATAAAAGAAACAGCAAAAGCTATCAAAAATACAACTCTAAAATACATTTAAAAATACCTTCAAGGACTTAATAAAATTGAAAAAAAAATGTACAAAAATGAAATTGGCACATAAAATTTGAGGGTACAGTTTAGAGAGATACGATTGTATCATAAGCTTGATGCCAGTAATATTTATCGCCGTGATCTTTTCTTTCATGTGACATGGATGGACAGAGGATGAGACAGTTTGCAACTATTACCGCCACTGTCCAACCATAGTTCAATATGAAGAGTATACCTGTAAATATCCTTCATGTGACTTCATAGAAAATCTAGACTTATGTGTGCGCACGTGTGCTTGAGAAACAATAAAAAAAATCACATGAACACGCTCCATCATCTCTGCTTTTTTTATGGATTGAATAATAATAAGATGCTTCATCTAATTTTCTAATTCATCTAATTAGGTGGTTAAATCATAGATCAGGGAATACAATAGAGCATTAATTGCTACCGCAACCACTCAAGAAGAAATCATCAGTCAAAAGTAACCAACTTGATCAAGCCAAATTTGACGCTTCACAGGATAAAAATCAAAGATTATTTACACATATTAAAATTTTTGTAAATAACCTTTATATCATTCAATATTCAATATATTGTCATACAATTGTCATATTTTCAAAACTTATTTGATTTAATTACCAGGAAGATGAATTCAGATTATTTAGTAAAATTATAGAAAAATCCTATATGTACATTATTTTTAATTTATATTCTTGACATAATATCAAGATTAAACATATGAATGAGAAAATAAGAAATTTCTACATTAAAATTTTAACTTTAGCAAAACTTTCTTTTTAATTAATGGCATTTGATATACAATGATGCAATTTTCCGACATAAATTAATGTTTTAAGTGACCAATAGCTGACATGAATTAACTGGCAATGATAATATTGCATTCTTCAAATTTCCTACTTGTCAATACTCCTCCAATCTGAAGTCAACAATCTCTTAAAACGAGCGATAAGATGGTATTGATTATTTGCAAGATTCCTTAAGATGAAGGGCTTTCCTTCAGTCTTCATTAAGCAAGATTATGGAGCTATCCGCTAAGGGACTTATTACTGACAAAGATACTAGACAAACTGCTTCAAAGTATTGATGTGTTTGTATATTTGAACACAGGATATTAAATTCTTTCCTGGTACTAAGTGAAAAAGAGATAATATAAAATTAAATGCTATGTAAATAATATTTTGTAACATCAATAGTAATCGATTTTTTTATTATTGTTTCTTGCTGAGTTTCAATCTTTTTTCCTTTCTCATAAACGAAGTATACAAAAAATATTGTAATCGTAAAAAGATCAAATCAAGAATTCAACAAATCTAAACGTTTCAGATCTCCTGATTACAAAAAATACGTTTTTGAAATTATGCTTCTGTGTCTGTAATCATGACGTCTTTGAGCTTGACAGATAAAATTTGGTATGTAGACTTTATAGATTATTATCTTATTTTTAAAGAAATCCATTCACAGGAAGTCTGTCTTTCCGGCAGTGCGAATATTATTTAACAAGATAATTACAAATCAAAATTTAGTATATTACTTTAATATCTAAATTGTAGATGCTTATTAAATTTGTAACTCCTTTTTTGAAGATATTAACTATCTGGTACTGACCATCTGTTGTAGTTTACAAGTATATAAGAGCTTCAACTCAAAAATGTAGTGATTTTGATATTTCAAGTTTAGTATGGGATTTGAATTGTAGTTCTGTGTCGAATTTTGGTTTCAAATCGGCCAATAAAAAAAAAGAAACTTGAAAATGAATATTCGATATTTTGTTGCTTCTGCAACAACCGCATTCCGATGATTAATTGCCAAAAAACGTGCTAAAAAAACACTCTAATAATATCTTTTGTAATTGTTATTCGCTATGACACGCGTTAATAATGCACAAGTTCATTTATCAGTGCCTATGCGAGAAGTATAATGATGTTTTGAAGAGTATAAAGTTTCCTCCAAACTTCTCCTAAAAGTTTTTAGCATTAACTTAATTTTTATGTTGAAATTTACAAACTGCTACTTGAATTGTCTATGATAAATAATTTTTTTCTGTTTAGATAACACTTTCTCTATTGTAGTTTAAAAAAATAGTAAACAAGAGAGCATCTAATTTGACTGATGGTTCATATCACAAAGGAAATTCATGGCATCGAACGTATTGACTGTCATAAATTTGTCTGTTTTTAATAATGTAAATTTAAAATTCTCCATAATAATAGCTGTCGAAGATATGCTGCCTAAAATTCTTGGTTTGTTTTAGTCTTAACAACGTTTTATTTTGAAGTGTATCAGATGGCCTTCTAATTTTGAATCTTGGTCAGATGACATGTATTTAGAAGGATATGCAGCCAACAGGCTCTGATCTCAATCCCATGATCATATATGAATTCAGATATTAAATTTAAAACTAACAAAACTCGCATTACATTATATTAACTCTGACAGCTTAATATCCGTATTGAATTCCTAAGTATTCTATTTATTATTATTTTTTGGTATTTAAAACAAAATTCTAAAACAGCGATAAATTTTCGTTGCTTTGTTTATATTTTGAATACTCAAAAATTGTTTATAAAAAGATAGAAACACGAATTTCAATAGAAACACGTCAAATCAGGTTAAAAATCGTTGGATTCTGATTTAGTAGATAAAGCAAAAAATTGTTTCAAATGAGTCGTTCGAAAATCCAGTTTTCAAAATATGATAAGCGCAAAATTTTTTCACCCAACTCAGAGATAAGAGAGGTAAATCATTTACTTTTAAGGCTTGAGATTAAATATCGAATCATATATCATAATATTTTGTTAAAATATACTTATATTTTATACTTACTTATCATAGGACCAGCAGAGAGGAACATCGGAACACACATAAAAAATCTCGCCGACATAGCCATTGTCAGTTGATCCTTTTCAATAAACTCGCAAATAATACCAGTAAATACGATCAGTACTGCACCACCGACTATACCTAATATGCTAATTATAACAATTAATTCACTAAAATTGTCCAAAAGTGTTATTACTCCGAAACATATTCCTAAGCAAGCAAATGACAAAGCACTGAAGTTAACGGTGCTCAGAAAATTGCAATCTGTCACCCATCCTAGTCCGAGGCGTCCAATTGTATCAGTTATGTGGAAGCAAGATAGTAAATAAATTTCCAGGCCCGATTCTACTTCTTTATCTCTTGCAGCATCTACGATTATCGTGATGAATGTATTACCCATAAAAACCAAACTACTTTGAGTCAGACATATAACCAAAAAGGTGGGATTCCAAAATATTCGAAAACGCAACATAATATTAGTCAAGAGTTTGTTTTTCGAAAATTTTGTACTTTTAATAATAGTGTTAGCAGGTTCTCCTGTTAATATTGTATTACTCTCTTCTTGTATTTCAGAATGGTTGTTACTTAAAGGTTTTTCGATATTTTTAGTATCCAGTGGTAAATTATGAGAGGGTTGCTTTAGTACCATTTTTCTCAACGACTTATCTGTGAGTATCAAATCAAATTCGATTTCACGGGTACTTTCATTTGATCCTCCAGATAATGAACGTACTGATTTTTTCTTTGGTGCTAATGAAATAAAATTATTATTAAAAACACTGACATTTAGAGTTCTTGAGTATTGTTTCGTATTGACGACATCATTTGGAACTTTAGAATAAACCAAGATCATACCCAATGGCAAACCATTTAATATAATACCTGAAAGTATTAAAAATGTACCAGATAAGCCATACTGATTTAGTAGGAAATCACATAAGTAAACAAATATGAAACTTCCAATGCCAGCTCCTCCAAAAGAAATTCCAGAAGCTGTTGCAATATGACTTTCATCAAAGTGATCATTCAAAATGTCTCCAATCATTGAAGATCCCATTGAAGCACCAATCCCTGAAATAATATAAAAATATTTATTAATTGTAAATGTGTTGTAACATTTTCAAAATGCTATATTAATGTATTCCCAGAAAAGTAAATACCAAGAAATCTGGCATATAAATCTTATGATCACTAAATTCCCCCAAATTTTTAGACAGAATAAGCCTTAGCATGAGTTAGAGCATCTAAAAAAGCTATAAATGATGCATATTATAGTTCCTGCAAATCTTCCAGTTTTCTAATATATTCCCAATCTTGAAATATGCATTTCTATAGCGCTTTGCATGACAATATAAATTTCCTATATGTCCTATACTTACTGATCTGGAAATTTAAATAGTCATTTACGTTATCGTTTCTATAATATACAATTTTTTCACTATATAAAGATTTGCTTGCTCTATCGGAACTTTCCCAATCATTTCCTCACGTCAATAGCAAAGGAAGTGTATCGTGGCATGTCTCAGAAGTTTATAGGTGTACAGAAATCTTAACGATTTCCAGGCTACATAAATTTCATGCCATTGCGAAACTCCTAATAAGAAAGAAATTCAGACAAGATTGCCTCATACATAGGAATGTCGGCTCTTTTAATCATCAAATGCCCAAAACTATTGTTGCTGCATCGGAAAAAGAGATTACAGAAGACAGAGAGACAGAAGACATTACAAGACAGAAGTCTATTATTTAGCAAAATATATGCATTATAAATTCGGAGGCTTAACTTCTTGAGGTATTTCGTAATTCATTATTATCTGCCAGAAAATTCATAAATATCTCGTAAAACAGTACTAGCCCACCAATAACTGTCCAGTTCGTCCGTTATCGTTTTCCGATCGTACTACTACCCCAAGTTGGTCTTCTGTAATTCTAAGATATTCCTTGGAATTGTAAACTATGAATTTTGTTTCCATTTTCTACATCTGAAGCATTTTATGATTTTTGAATTATGATAAAGTATTGGAAATTCATTAATTTTTTTATATTTTTGATATAAGACCCATGTTTTGCTCATCAATCTGGGTAAAAGGCATAAATTTTTCTACAATAGCATGCATTTGCTGATTATTTGCGTGAAATGAACGTCGTAGATATTTCGATATTTCATGGACATTGAAATAGAAATTTATTCAAATGAAAAGACACATATTTCTGCAAGTGAAAGCCGTCAAAGTAGAAGGGAGGTCAATTTTATTATTATCTTTTATGGACGTTCATTTCCGGCATCGTTTTAAACATTAAGATCGACTCCAAGCAAACTAGCAATACAATGCACAATTTGGAAATTTCATTCTAAAGGACCATTTATTGCCACATGATAAAACAGTTCTAGCAATAATGTTCAGAGCTTTATTAGTAGCTAACATCTACTTACCAAATACACCTCCCCACAAGATAATCAAAATCGTAATGTGTTCAACAAAGAAACACATTCCTATTCCCAATGCAGAAACTGCTGCTCCTGCTGTTGTGATCTCTCTCGATCCATATGTTTTGGCTAAACATCCAAGTAGTGGACCTAATTTAAAAAAATCCACTAAAAAACAAATAATCATGAGCTAAAACATGTTATTTATCTATTTACCAAATGAGCTTAATACATATTTACGTGTATATATATGTATACATATTTACATGTATGTATATGTATGGATATAGGGTTTACTTGTTTGAGTTTGTGTGATGATTTTCATCACCGCTATGCACATCAAATCTATTTGACATATCAATACCAATTTTAGTGTAATTTTGAATTACCAGAAATCAGAGCTAACGAAACTAATGCTGCAAAACTTATTTTAAAATTTGAAAAAAATTAATTTTTTTATGATAAAATCATGTTTTTTTTAATTATACATTTTCCACATCGGATATTGCAATTTTTATATCATTTTTCAGAGCACAAGCTCTTGTTTCTAATAAATATTATTTGAAAATTTTGTACAACTTACTTCTCTAATTTTAAATAATGTTTTTTCATTCAGCAAATTTGTTCTCTAATTTTTAATATAGTCTTTTAATTCGAGAGATTTTCTCCCTAATTTTCAATGATGTTTTTTTTAATTAAAAAAAATTATTGTACAAATGTCTGTTGAATTACATTTTCCATTATCATTCATATTGCGTGGGATAAAATTGTATTTCAGAAAGGTTATTATTATGTAGGCTAATTTATAATGTTCCTGTGCTTTAATATATCAATTTTTGAATTCATTTATCATTATTATTGTTACCATTTTGTAATTTTACGTTATACTATGCTGACTTTGATATTGCAACGCACATTTATCTTAGGAATTTTTATGTTTTAAACGTTTTGAAGCTTATTTATCAATCAGATTAAACAAAATGTTATTACCGCTTTATTATGTCCTGTCAGTTATAAACATGACTGAATAAGTGATAGAAAACGCAGTTTTGAATCAAACACAAAAGAAGCGAGCTCCTCCTTTGATAAATCTTTGGTTGAAAAAAGAATGCTACAACCATGAATATCCGAAGTGGAAGAACAAAGCGAAAGAATTCGGACAAATGCTGGATACAAATCAAAGACAGCAAGAAACTTCCGGAATGGAACTGGTGAGATTACAAGCAAACGATGAAAGAAATGTAGGTTGAAGAAAACAAAATACTGGAAATAATATAATACTCGAAAAAGTAACATAAGTATAATACACGAAATACATAAGAATAATATCAAAGAATACATACACGAAAAGAATAATTTGGTAAAAGATGCTAAGCTGAGAGAAAATTCTGGGGCTTGAATGTTACGCAATGGAGAATAAACTCTTTTGCTTATAATTTCAACTAGGATTATGAATTTGAAAATATTGCGTGTTTAGAATCAATTTGTTTAATTTATAGAGTGAAGAAAGTGATCTCATGATTGATCTGATACATGCTGCTGTGTAGTTAGAAGCAAGATTTGGAATATTTATTCAAAAAGAAAGCATCCAGAGATTATTTTGGTCTGTTGAGCAAACTCAGATAAATATAAAAAATGATGGATTCATAAGAAAATTGAAAACTGTCAAGATTATCAACTGATTTATAATAAATAACCTGTTGCCGAATGAACAAACACTAAAAAATTATTTTGAAGTATATATTTTGCAGAAAGAAGCATTCTGAGATATATAATACCAGTTCTATTTCTGATATTTTTCTCCGTTTGTGGATATTTTTACATTTTTGAATGTTTAAAAAATGTACCAGCATATCAAAAAAATTCCTTCTTAAGAAGGCAATGTAGTTTACTTTTGAAAATACTAAATTTTATGCTTTGATGTCGGAATTTTTATTTCATTTTATACTAATTATGAGCCTTTTTTGTGAAATACTACAATAACTACTTTATCCTTCTTTTGATGTATAAATCTAAACTAAGATTTATCAATTCCTTTTTTCTTTCAGATTGAAACAATCAGATACTATTGCATTTCATCGAATCAGCTATACAAATTAACCGAGGAAAAGAATGATTATTAATAGTTATTGGCAAATCGAATTTGCCAGTCTGCGTATTTATGACTCTCTACAAGGTAAATTAGAGTTGCAAAAACTGTCATAAACATACTATGGTACGTGAAAATAAGCAACTTCATGAGATTTTTTAATTCAATAGTTTTTATTAACTAAAAAAAGTATTAAAAAAATTTTAGACTTTTTCCGCCATAATTTTCGAAAATATTTATATAAAAAGTTTACATCATATCAAAATTAAAAGAATTTCTTTTTCTAACTAATTAATTGGCCATATAATTTTTTCTCTAGTAGTATAATAGTACTTTTCCTTGATGTATTGAAATTAAATTCATTCGTTCTACAGACTTTCCTAAGGCATAAAAACTCGGGGTATTTTTTGAGTAATAAATAAATTCCTTTTTTAAACATAATTTTAATGAAGCATTTGTAATTTTGTGATTTATAACAGCTAAGAATTAATTTCAAAAATAAATACTGGGCATTTTTAAACATTTTTTTTATTTTTCATGTAATAAACATATCTTTCATGTACATAAAAAAAACATTACGGTCATTTAAATCGGGGATTTACTTTTTTAATACAATACATAGAATTTATTTTATTGAACTTGTAAATAAAATTCTTCTAATATATTTTGTAAATTACCGAACACATCCAAAAATATGTCCAAAACATCAATGCTATATGATTCTGTTTATTCTCTTTACATATTCGGGAGACCATTTCAATGTAGAAATCAAAAAGTTTATGACAATCAGTTAAAAATATGTCCAAAGCATCGAGACTATACGATTCTGTTAATTCTCTTTAAATCTTCGGGAGACTGTCCCAATGGGGGGGGGGATTAAAGTTTAATAACTATCAGTTAAAATTTTAGATGAGATAATAAAAAGCTGCACGGTACAAGGAGCAGAACAGATATAAAGGTTCTAAAAGAAAACGAATGAAATGTCAATTAAAATTTGAATCTGAAAAATGCTTTACTAACAGAAGCGTTAAAATCAAGATTAGCTTGAAAGTTTATTTGAAATTTTTAGAGCCAGTAATCCTGGTATACTCACTAGCCTATATATATCACTTAGACTAATTTGAACATAATGATCGGAAAAATGGCTAACTTAATCTAAATCATAGCTTATTAACACAAAAAATGAAACTTGTTCGGCTGACACAGCTTGGAAATATAAGTGACTTACTTCAATCTAATTTTACAAATGCACAAAATATCTTAGATGGAAAAAGACAATTCTGTTCGTAAATCAATTCGTAAGTGACTTAGAAAATAACTAGAAGTTAGATCTAAATGTACATATATGACACATATACAAAATAATCTAGTCAAATAGTAATACAATTTTTACTATGATAAAACAGCTAACCTCTAAACCTGTAGAAATATATCTATAGTTTAAAAAAATACTTAAATCATATAAGTTATTTGATTTTGTTACATTTCATTCAACTAATATGTTGTAGAGAAAAATTCAGGAACCGGAATTGTTATAGTTGTTACCCCTTTTTATTTCAATATGCTTATATTTAAAAAACTATTTTTTGCATTGATAAATATTTTATTAGTATCAAACTACTTTTACTTTCCTACTGTCGAAATTGGATGAATTATGAAATTTTAAATCCCATTATTTTTAACCAATCAAAGGCTGACTGGGAGAAATGAAGAATGTTGATTAGATTACCTTTCTTGAGGCAACCTCTGAAATGATCTTATTTGGGCGCAAATTTTATTAGGATTTTCAAATCTTATTAAACCGATCAATTTTGATAGCTAATGAATGAAATTATATTTTAAAAACTTGTGTCAAAATAAGTTTAGCGATTTGTAAGTTTTTAAACAATAAATTGATTAACTCATTAACACAAAATATTATTTTTTGTGTCATGACATTTTGAGAATTCAAAATGTAGGCCTAACTTTAATTGTTCAAAAATTAGCTTTGAAGAGAAAGCATGATTGTTACTATAAAATGCTTTTAAATATTATTTTTTTATGTTATAAACATGTAATTTCTGAAATACAAGTAATATGATGCACATAAATAAATCATTGCATGAATAAAATAATGAAATTTATTTGTATGGATCACACTGAAAAAAGGAACGAAATTAGATTTGTCAAATAAAAATGTAATCTGGCATTTTTTTATTTAATAGCATGAGGCTGTGTCACATTTTAACACTTTAAAATGTTTTTCAGCAGAGAATATTTTTGTTATTTGAATATCAAGTGTAAAAGATGAACTCAGCAAGCATACGAAAAAGTTTTCATTTAATAATATCGAATTACTGTTTACATTTAGGCATTGGAAATTCGGAATATCAGTTTTAAATTTATAACATACGTCTACTTTGCTGTTTGAGGCATAAAAGTTTTGTTGAAATACAGTTGCACATTTTTATTGAAAAGTTCATATAAAATAGAAGATATCTATAGTAAACAAAACATAAAAAATTGGAAAACAAGATCAATACTATTCAAATTTATTTTATTCTAATACTAGAGTAAATGAATAATTCTGATATAAATAGGAAATAATACAGGATAAATCAGATAACAGTTAATAAAAAAATAATAAAAAAACTCTAACAAAAAAAATTAAATTATATTTTTGTAAAATATATAAACATGTACACTTATTAGAAACAATAAATGAATTTTTCAAATCATTCGATCAACAACTAAAAGACGTAAAAAAATCTTAAATATTAAACACCTATTTTATTTGCTATCTAATAAGATAACCCCTTCTAATTTGGTAATATTTTCTTATTTTGATATAAATTGAAATAAATTGAATATTTGATTTAACTATTGACACATTCGAAGTAATTTTAATATTGAATTGCAATCATTATGAATGGTTTATTTTTTGCTTACAACTATCAAAATTCGATAAATCGATGCATGTAAAGCATATGGACAATACAGTTAAGCAGTTATTGTGCACAGAGCACTTAATGTTTATCATACAATAAATCAAATGAATACGTACCTACAAAGCTTTTCATTAAACTACACCAAAAATAAGGAAGTGATGCTTGATTTTTAGAAACATTGAACTGTTCCATTGTAGCAATATAAAGCAATCCTGCTATTCTAGTAAAGCCAAAATTTAAAGCAATTATCATTGAGCAAGTTATTGCTACTAACCAGTTGTTGGTTTTCGTAGCCATTTTTAAGTTTATTTAAGTAAGATGGTGGAGATATCTAATAATATGCATCCGTTCGCCTGAACTGTTCCTCTGATATAAGCATAAAAAGAAGGTTACAATGGCACATAAATTATGCCATTTATTTTGACTAAAATGATTATTCTTAATGCGAATATAAATTAGTCTTTCTTTTTTGTTGCTATGTAGTCATTAAAAACTCAACGGACTGACGATTTTCTAAAGTGTTTCATAAAGAATATTATACAATTATTAAATGTAAACTAAGCTTTCTGTTTGCTGAAAAAAATAATTTTGGGATAAAAATCAAGTCAGAAATAATATTTTCATTTTTACAAATGGCCATAGGTTTTAAAAAATTGAAGATTCTTCTAAATTAATTAAATATAAATTATGATATCTTTCAAATGATTCATGCTATTTATTTTATGATTATGATATCATAAGAAAAATTTGAGTTAATAGTAGATAGTTAGATTAATGATTATTTGATAGATTACTGAATTATTATTTATTAGATTAGTTGAATAAGATTATTCTAATTAAGTAATTTTATGTAAATTAATTTTTTTTAGGAATTCATGAATTTAGTACTTTTCAGTATTCATAATTTTTTTTACTATTTTTATAAAAATATTTTTCACATATTTTTATTGAAAATGACGACAATTTTTATGCTGTGAAAATCTATGGTGTTAAATTCTTTTAATGTGTGCAATTCGGCACAAAAGGGCTTTCTTCGGAATATACGACGTATTAATAATAAATAATCAAAATTCAAGAAAATATATATTAAAACAAATAAAATATATTTACTGATTATTATTTATAATCAATAAATTATCTTTAAAAAGTAATTAGCAAATTGCTTATTACTAAAAGGAGAAAAAATAAAAAGACAAACTGAAGTCAAATTATCTGGGCAAAAAAGTATAAATTTAAAGGGTAAGTTTCTAGCTCAAAAACAATTAGAGAGCACAGTCTTAAAAACGTGCCCTGACAGATTCCTTTGAAGAGAAATTTAATTCATTGTCGTAAAATCATCAGAAAAATCTTTCTTTCGGTTGTTTCGTTCGACTACCAGATTTAAAGTACTTATAATAGAGCAAAAATATTTTGCAAAGAATAAAGTTATCACACTTCAAAAATGTTATTGGAAACTACTTGATATAGACACCGAAACTCTTCAATTCCAAAATTATGGGCTTTGAAAAATATAAATCAATGGAACTATTATCTATAAAGCTATGCCAAATCTAAAGAGAGGGCCCCCTTAATATTTTTGTGCATTCGAAAGCGATTTTTGTTTAATTTCATAGTATGGAGATCAAAAGAGAGTTTAAGTTTTGCATGATTTTGCATATAATTACTGTTTTTAGAAATTGAAGTTAGTATCAATAATACATTTATACTGCTATTTGCGCTCCAGATTTATCTTGTGCACATAAACAGGTATAAAATCTGTTAAATGATAAAAATAATTCAGAATTAGACAGTCATCTATCATTTTTATTCTAAAAAATACTAAATTTACATATATTTAACCATATTACGTACTGAAATTTACCCTTGTAATAAATTTAGCTATATTTACCCATATTATATACTAAAATTTACACACATACTAAATTTATCTATATTAACCAAATCATGAACTAAAATCTATCAATTACTAATTGTATCTTCATTTACTTATATTATATAGTCAAATTTACCCTTATACTAAATTCACCTATATTAACCCATATCAAGTACTGAAATTTGCCCATTTAATTTTTTTTTGTTATTTAGTTAATTCATTCTCGCATGAACAAATGGGAGGGCAAAATGTCATTCTATTGATGAATTTTGCATAAAATTTTATTACAATTTAGAATTTTGATGTAAAAAAAGTCCGAATTTCATCTATCTAGTTTGTTGTGTTTTTGAGTTATCCTTCTGCATATAGTGTAATCGATAATCATAATTACTTTTGTGGATCAATTCTGGAATTATTTCATTAAACATAAATATGATCCAACATCTGTGATGTCATCTGTTTTTTAAAAAAATTAATTCAGATACATGAAAAAATTCAGGTACAAAAAAATAACACTACATGAGCCATAAACCTTTGTCATTTATTCAAATAAATACTCTTTTAAAATGTCGCTTATATCCGTAAGTTAACATTTCTCATAACTTTTAATCAACCTCAAAACTATTTTTTTCTATTCTGAATTTGAAACTTTATCAATTCTCTCTCAAAACTTATGAAAAATGAGATTTTTTGTTTACCAATGAGACAATTGATGGATATATGCAATAATTCTGTCAGATGAATCGTCAGAGAAGAGACAGAAAAATATCTGAGTATGACAAAATGACTTCTGTCAATGATATTTGCCCCCATATACGAAGAACCTTAATCTTAGCCCCATTAATACTTTCTCAACTGCTGCTAAAAGAAAACAAAGTAGCAAAGTAAACATTTCAAATAGATCGTTAAGACTGAATAGTATGATTGCAAGATTTTATAAAAGGAATAGTTAGCATCCAGTTGTTATTCTTTGAATTATATATATATTGACTAATATATATCTCTTAAAATTCCTGTACAATTCCTGTAGATTGAAATTCCTGTTTTGATGAAATATTGGTACAATTTTGGATTAAGCATATATTTTGCTTTTATATCTGTTTGATCAATTTATATTTAGTTTCTTATCAATTCTATGTATTACTAATTTTGTGTTATACCATGTTTAGATTTTCATATATATGAAATCAAAATATGCGGAAATTATTTTTAAGAATTACGTCTATCTGTGAAAACGGTAATTCAAATTGGAAACAAATTTACGTGTGAAGTTTAATTTTCTATCGTTTCGACGGTTTTGTCGATAGCTATCAAAGTATGGACAAAGTTGATTTAATTGAGTTTATACAAAGTCAAAATCTATTAGTCACTCTATTAATGTTTATGCAAATAATTCCAGAAGAGTTAAGAGTTAAAAAGGTAATCTTGAGGGGCAGGATTATAAATCTGCCGTATTATTGATGAAACAAGACGAAATTTGGTATGGGATGTTAGCTTTCTCAAGTATATTCATATAAACATTAGTTCATACTAATAATAATTCTTGTTGAACACACGAATCTCAACAGGTATATTGAATTCATCCTTTACCAACTACAATATTGAAATTTTTTTATTCTTTTAATTTTCAATAGTTTATCTAAAAATTAGTATAATTTTAATAAAAGAAAAATATTTTATGTGAGATATATAATCTATTTCACTCCCTGTAAGGGAATGTAAAATATTTTTGAAGAGAGCAGAGGATTTTTCTAAGTGCTAAGAAAGATATATGCATAATTTTATTCAATTTATTCAATTACGGGATTGAATAAGATTCAGACAAACAAATTTTTAATCAATCTTAAATATACAGATAAATTAAAACACTTTTGAGAATATTAAAAAAAATTAATTCTTTTTTATTGGTATTATTCATGCCAAAAATATAGTATTTATCAGGAGAATGTAAACAGTGCGAATATAAGGCAAGCGATTTAAAAATAAAATCTTTAATCATCTGACCGGGTAATTTTTAAAATCACCATTTAGATGCGATATTTGCAAATAATTTCAAATATTTTTCAAACAAAGTGGGTCGATACCACATGTTGCACTATAATAACCTGATGCAATAAAATCTGCAATCTTAAAAATAAATACTCGAAACTGCGAAAAACAAGGGGGTCAATAGAAAATAGACTGATTGTCAATCAGCTGGATTGCAGCATACTCAACTCCCAGAAAATCGGTACAAATTCTCCAATTTAAATAACACAATAATAATAAATAGGCAAGTTCAAGTAAACAACAACCAATTACTACTGATCCGGACGTATACTGTACTTCCTGTTACAAAATAATCGAACCAATAAGGTTACTTCTCTGTGACAGACCTATTCGATTTGAATACACAGCATCTTTACTTAAAATTAAAAAAAAAAATGAAATGAAATGAAAAACAAATGGTATAAAATAAATCAGGCACTGATCTAACTTTCACTCTCGCTCTCTCATTTCTGTAAGTCAAACACAGTTTCGCCTCAAAACTTCCCAAAAAATAATTGCTGAAATATTTATGAGCAAGTCATTATCTACGCAGTTTCTTCAAATTTCCACTCTATAATAGCAAAATAATATATTTAAAAGGGCAATACAAGGAAAGCACTATTCCAGGGTGGTAATTAAACTTTAGAAACAAAAAATAAGTGGCATCCAGTTTTCATTTTCAGGCAAAATATAGCAAAACTAAGGTTCCTTTTATTTCCTAAAACCTTTGTCCTTAAGGAAACAAAGGAACCCCCAATGCAACTCATCCGATTTTCTCTTCCACTATTTCTCTCTTTCGAATGTTTTCTGACAGTCGGAATAAAAGAACTTTTGAATTATTAATTAATTTCGTTTTAAAGAGTAATCCCGCTTCGTCAATTGTTCTCTGGAATGATGATGTGAAGCTCTATAAAGCAAAGGTTCACGTTTCTCTTTACTGACTTTAGCAGCAAGTAACAAATTAAAGGAAACATTCTGATGTGTTTTGAAGAATTATAGTTTTTGAAAGGAATAAATGGTGACATCAGGGGAATAATTAGTTTTCAACAATCCTCGCATACTGCCTGATAACGGTTTGTTGTAGTATCCTGGAGTCGTGTTTCATAAGGATTTTATGTTATTTCATTTGTTTTGTAATTGTTTTATGGGTTAAAAATGGCCTGAAGGTAATTTCGCCGATGTTTACTTGAAGTAACAAACTTTTATACTTTAGATTAAATTTCCATCTAATTTTATATTGTTAGTCAGTAATTTATCATAGTGCATCTTCTTATTAGTTTAAGTAAAATAATTTTTTTATTTTTGCTTTTTAAAATCGAAGTATGAAAAAAAAGTATAGTAATTGGTAAAACGCTTCGACATCCTGATGCTTATTAATTATTTTTCTTTTAAACCTTTTCCAGCCTAAGAAACTCGTTTCTGGAATCATGTCTATCTGTCTGTTGGTCGGTCTATGTAAACGGTTATAGAAAAAATGGAAATATCTAGACATATATATTTCAGTCAGTACGATGTTAGATCTAATAAAGAGAAGTCTGCCCGTTTATGTCAATTTGAGTGTTATAATTCAAAAATATAACATACTGATGATATCGTCAAAGCTGCGATAAATTTTGCAGCAAATCCGTGAAATGATTGCTTGTCAATACTTTTGTGTCCAGGGACAATATAAATAAAAAAAGGAACAAGCTACAGAGATGAGTTATAATAAACGAGTAGTACATAGGCGAAAAAATCAAAAATGAGTATTCGATTCTCCTCAGTGTATAACGAAATCACATGCAAATGAGGCACATCACTGAAACAGTTGGATAAATTTGAGAACAACTCTGGTTGTTATGCTTCAATGAATCTCTATTAAATTGCTTTAACAGCTCTAACTTACAGGGGGAACTTGCTTGAGATATTTCGCTTAGCTAATCGTTTGAAGCTAACTCAAATGGCATCATTCGACTCATCTGATTCATTAGAGAATTGTTACTCGAATTTTTATAGTCTCCGTGACAGGACATCGGATGTTCTAGAGCAAATCATTTGAATTTGAAATTAGAATATGCACATCTAATTTATCGAAGTGCATCTTCGTTTAACTTTATTTTTATTATTAATATTATTATATTTGACAAAATAATAACATTTATTAATTTTTCCATATTCTAATTATTGTCTCTAAATTTCCCTTCAAAACGACATATGGCCAACAGCTATGTCACCCAAACCAGGAAAAGGTCATGTGACCTGACATCTATTCAACAATCAATAATATATTTGTAAAACTATCTTCTGAACAGAAGATTTATCGTATGAGGAATCAATGTTATAAATTCGTAACAATATATTTCTATCTAGAGACAAAGTAAAAAACAAACTTCATTTACAGATTTTTTTCGTTCCTCTTTAGATTGATCTGGATAATTATTATTCGAATGATAGGAGTTCTACTGCATCTAATGAGTAAAAATGCTTTAAATAGTATTCAACATTTTATAACAATTTTTTTTAATATAATCCGCATAATTTGAAAGCAAGGTAAAAAAAAATACTGTAGATATACTTCATCAAGCTATTATCAAGTAAACTTTCTTCTCGAGAATTATTCTCGAGCATACACTCCTTTTCTATTGAAAGCAACCCACGCTTTCTTTCATTAAATCTCAATAACGTACTAAAAAGACGTGCGAGACGCGCTATTTCTAGTGGCGTTGTATACCTGCGATGGGGATGTTTGCAGAACTCTTTGCCTTCGGTGAGATGAGATCAATTGTGGTGCGAGGTTTGCTCTGGCAATTAAAAGACCTCGTCGTCCATCTTCTGTTTGCCGTGTCATCCAAAATCTTGGCCCTAATCACCGATGACAGACCACCGGCCCTAATTGGGTTTGGGCACAGACCCTGTTGTTGTTGGATGTTTGAGTTACGCTGTCGGCCGCCATTTGCCTTTTCTGAAAAATAAACTCCTTCAGTGTCGCTTCGTGTTTTTCTTGGCCAGACGCAGGAGATAAGAAATTCTGGAGTGGAGTCTGAATATGACTTGTGTAAGGACATAGCAAACGAAAAGAGTTAGAATAATATTTCGGAGGTGAGGAACAATCCGTCTTTCATATGTAAAGAGATCTTCCTTGTAAAGTTTGGAACTTATTTGTGCTACTCTTGTCTAGAACATTGTTTGTTATACGTTCATGGTATGATTTCAAAAAAAGTAAGACCAAATATTTAATTTCCGAAAAAGGATTGATTGAATATTTTAAGTACTACTTTAATAAATATGGATATGGTAGGATTCAATTTTTATCTGCATTTTGTAAGTACATGTTTAATCTGGAAGAAATTTAGCTGAGTTTTCATGTATTTTTTGAATGAAATTATTACATTTATAGGTATTATTTTTTAAAATTCTTATTCGTAGTCTCATCAACTGTGTGTCAAAAAAAACCCGGTTGAGAAAATTTTTTGATAACTTTTTCAAAGCAATTTCTAAAGGAATATCAAATACAGCGTTCCTGGTGTCACATTTTGCGCTACCTGCACAGAATGCGGTTTGTTTTCATTTGGATAACATTCATTAAATGAACATCTTCTATCCATCTATTCAATTAAAGAACAATATCTTTTTGCTTTATCCGTAGCTCATGAAAACTCTGTTGGAAAAATATTGTTGTCAACTTTCTTAATATAACGTTCTAAAAAATATCAAATGCAGCTTTTTTGTATTACATTTTGTGCTAAATATACAGAATACGAATTGTTTTCAATTAGATGAAATCCATTAAATGGATATCTGTCCATGTGCATATCTGTGAGATTTAATAGTTTCAAGCCCATTAGGGATAAAGCTATTGATTGTTCCTCTCAATATAAAATTAGCAGAGAAGATTTCATTTTAAATAGATTCTTTAGAGAATAATAAATAATAATATCTTTACATACATAAGTTTTTATTTATAATTTACAACTTTTAATACACTTCTTTAATTTTCGAAGTGCATTTACATAATTTCTAACAAAATGTTGGAAATAATTGATGTTAAACAATAAAATAATGATAAAATGTTTAAGTTAATTCTAAAAATTAAAATTTTTTTTATTGAAAATAAGTATCATAGTGTCAAAAACAAATAATATCTATTAACGAGATATTTCGCCATTAAAAATTATTTAAAAAGGGTTAACCTTTTCAGAAATAATCAGTACGTCGACAGTAAACGACTTTAAGCTACAGAGTCCTTATGGTGATTTAGAACTGTCTGCTTAGAATTTTTTTTAAAAAAATAAAGAATCATAAAAAAATCTATAATTGGTAAAATAGTTGAATTCCAAATTTCTAAGAATATTATGTTTCCCTTCTTTCCTGGCATTATTTCGGAAACATCACTTGACAATTGATTAGAAAAAAAGTAGCAAAAGCTTAATAAATGAAAATATTATGATGCATACAAAATAAATCTGCTTGTTTGTTTTGTATTAGATAGATGATTTTATTTGTTTTCCTAAAACACAACCTGGATAAAAAGAAGAAGAAAAAAAAAAAAACATAACGTTTGAAAAATTTATAATTAACAAAATTGAGCTTGTTGTTTAAGAATTTAGTATTATTAATAATGTTCCGTTTTCAGTTTCTAGCTTCATCTTACAAATGTCACTTGCTTAATCATTAGAATCAGAGTCAATTAAATACTCTTATAAATTAAATCTGTTCGTTTATTTAGTATTAGATTAATGGTTTGGGCTGTTTTGAGGAAGCATAACCTGAAATGCCAAGACAAAAAATATACATAAACTTTAAAATTTTATAATTGGGAAAATGGCGATGGTTGTTCAAGAATTTATAATTATTAAGAATACTACGTTCTTTAGCTCCTATGTTTATCTGGGAAGCCTAATGAATAGATAGTGAAGTCAAGTACAGACTTCAAAAACTTAAATATAATCATTCTTATAAAAGAGACCTATTTGCTTATTTACTATTAAAGGGATATTTTGAATTATTTAGAGACAATTTAACATGTGGAAACTTGGCAAAAAATGTATAAAACATCAAAATTTTATAACTTTTAAATTGGTGGTTGTTGCTTAGGAATTTAGAATTATTAAGAATCTTAGGTTCTTCAGCTCCTATTTTTATATGAGGAGCATCACTTGCCTATTGATTAGATCGAAGTCAAGCAAAACCTTAATAACAAGGCTACGACATATTTCATTATTATTTTTTTTTCCCCTTCTCTATAAGGCAAACAAAAAACAACGTAAAACAAATTCTTCTCGCCTTAACAAAAGCAAGTAAAAAATATACGGCTAAAATGTGTCCCGAAGATGTCACAAGGAACATTACCCTTCATGTCTTACTTTTTTATCGCCATTTTTGTTTATTTCCTCGTTCGAAATTCTAATAAAAGCTTTAATGAATGCGCTGGCACGCGACCGGAATCGGGGTCCAGGAGCTTTTGCTGCCGATAAGAGAAACTGGAAGATTCCTATTACCCTTCCCCCCCGATCCCTTTTCCTTGCGCCCTATCCCCACCCTTCTGTAGACGTTAGATC